>JALGBA010001038.1:0-266916 GCA_023970755.1 Azemiops feae | reverse complement strand
GGGGAGAGAGGGAGGGAAGGAGGAAGGGACAGAGGGAGGTGAAGGAAAGGAAGGAAGGAAGGAAGGAAGGGACAGTGGGAGGGAAGTAGGAAGGGACAAAGAGGGAGGTGAAGGAAAGGAAGGAAGGAAGGAAGGGACAGTGGGAGAGGAGGGAAGGAGGAAAGGACAAAGGGAGGTGAAGGAAAGGAAGGAAAGGGGACAATGGGAGAGGGAGGGAAGGAGGAAGGGACAAAGAAGGAGGTGAAGGAAAGAAGGAAGGAAGGGACAATGGGAGAGAGGGAGGGAAGGAAGGCAGGCACCCACCCCAGTCCCATCCCCCTCCACCAAAGACCCACGGATTCCCCCCCACAGGCATGCTACAACCTGAGTGATCAGCTGGCCATGCCCCCGGCCATTGATCACATGACCCTGGGACACTGTGAACGTCATAAGTATGAATCAGTTGCCAAGCATCTGAATGTAAATCACATGACCCTGGGGGTGCTGCAACAGTCATAAGTATGAAAATGGTCATAATTCGCTTTTTTCAGTGCCGTTGTAACTTCAAAAAGTCACTAAGCGAATTGTTGTAAGTCGAGGACTACCTGTACTTTATCTTTTTTTCCTTTTTTGGGGGGGGTGTCAAGTTTTTGATACCTTGCTGGGCGAGTGGTGGTACTCGGATATTGCCTTATCCGAAAAGTGGTACAATGGGTGAAAAGGTTGAAAAGCCCTGTTTTAGAGTGAAGAAATGCTATATTGTATTATTTATGCCCTTAGCACTTCATAAATGCAAGGGGAAGCTGTTACTACTAATATTTCAGTAGGGAGAAGGGGGCATTACATCTAATCTAGTAATGAGCACAAGAAGATGCTGGATCCTAGAGCGCTGTCATTATCTGCTTTTTAAAAATTGTGGCAGATCCACAGCATTCATTATACTTATTGATGGAGATTTAGGAAGGCCTGTTACTTTTGAAAGTAAAAAGGAAGATTTAGTACAGGTAGTCCTTGACCTTTGGCCACAATTGAGATTAGACTTTTGATTGTTGTGTGAGCGGTTGTTAAGTGAGTCACACCCAATTTTATGTCCTTTTTGCCATGGTTAAATGAATCACTGCAGCTGTTAATCATGCGGTCATTAACTGCTTGCCAGAAGTCGGCTGGAAGGTCATAAAAGGTGATCATGTGACCCTGGGATATTACACACTGGTTGCCAAGCACCCAAATTTTGTTATATGAATGTGGGGATGCTGTATCAGTTGTAAGTGTGAAGGCCATTCATAAGTCACTTTTTTCAGTGCCATTGTAACTTTGAATAGTAACTAAAAAAATGATTGTAGGTCAAGGACTACCTGTATTGCATTTTACTTTTACTGCTAGTGTATATATACCGGTAATAAGAAATGCAAGACCATTCAAGTTTCTGGAACAATATTAATGATTTGATATGCCTCTAAAATTTTATTTCAATAATAAATTGCTTCCTTGCCTTTGCTCTGTTGCTAACATATAATTTTTTAAATACTAGAAATCTTGGAGATCATGGATACCTGATTGAAGGCCACACCATAATGTCTAAAAAAAACTTGGATAAACCAATTTCTTATAAATACATTGTTAAACGTGACAAACAACTGTTGTATGAATTCATTTACAAACCTGTTTCAGGAGGACTCCATTTAAATCGCTCCTTGTATTTATCATCAAGTTTTATAAGTGGTACAGGTAAGAAATTGCTCCTTGTATTATAGTCTTCTCAATGTTATATTAAAGAAACTTAGATTTTGTAGCATCCAAGAAAACAAGAATCCAAAATATGAAATTTCTAGAACAGTTTCTATTCTATCCACCCTTAAAATATTTGACAGCTCAGTATCTGCAGTAGAGTCTTACAAGTTTTGGGGTTCAATAATCTCCCAGGACTTCAAATTGATACTTAATACTAGGACCATCATTAAAAAGGCACAACAAAGAATATTCTTCCTGCGTCAATTCAGGAAGTTCAGACTGCCCCAAGAGCTGTTGATACAGTTTTACAGAGGAATTATTGAGACTGTCGTTTGTACTTCTATAACTGTCTAGTTTGGTACAGCAACCAACCAGGACAGGTACAGACTCCAACGGATAATTAAGATTGCAGAAAGAACAATTGCAACCAGTCTGCCTTCCATAGAAGACTTTATATTGTGTGGGTCAGAAGGAGGGCTGAGAAGAAATCTACAGACCCCTCACATCCTGGACATCTGCTACAGGGCATTGCATGCCAAAACAATTAGACATAGGGAAAGATTTTTTCCCCCTTGTGCCATCAAATCTGCTGAACACCTAATTCTCACAGTGCTGTCAAATATCTGGGTATATTTACCCATATAGTATAGCTGTAGTATTATCACTTAGCCCAAAATTTATGTTGCTAAGAAGAGTTTTGTTAAGTCAGTTTTGCCCCATTGTATGATCTTTCTTGCCACAGTTGTTAAGATAATCACTGCAGTTGTTAAGTTAGTAACACGGTTGTTCAGTGAATTTGGCTTCCCCATTGACTTTGCTTGTCAGAAGATCACATGACCCTGGGACACTGCAAACATAAGTATGAGTCAGTTGTCAAGTGTCTGAATTTTGATCACATGACCATGGGGATGCTGCAGCGGTCATAACTGAAAAACAATCAAGTCACTTTTTTCAGTACATTGTAACTTTGAACAATCACTAAATGAACTGTTGTAAGTCGAGGATTTACGTGTAATCATCTTTCAGAGGTGCCCTGGAGGATTTTGCACTGTGCTATTTGTTGTGCTATATGATCCTTATAGTCCCTTTCAACTCTGTCATTGAATTTATCATTTTGGAGGATTACATCAGATCTTAGTCATTTGTTTCCCTAATTTTCTTTTTAATATAATTCTTTAGTTATTGTGAAAGTTGATGTCATTTTTTTGAATGAACAATAAGTGGGCTTTAAAAAAAGAAGAAAGTATTCTAGTTTGGTGTGCTGGAGACATATATGACTGGTAATCCAATCTCTTCACTATCTAGCCAAGTCCAAACGTGGTGCTTTATCTTCCAGGTGGTACTGGTCCAATTTCAGATTGTATTTATGAAAGAGCAGACTGTATTTTATTCTGTTGAGTTGGCCATTGTATCTGAGCTTGATCCTTTTGGAAAGAGCAGTACTCCCAACACATTTAAAATTAAAATATAGTTCCTGGATTTCTGGAATAATAACACAGTAGAAGACAATCTGTTGGTTAGATATCTCTGGTATCAAGACCAAAAGAAAATTCTGTTCTTGTCCCAACAGAGGATATTTATAAAACAAATGGATCACGTGCCATTGTTCAGGAAGCTGGTGGTCTCTGATGATCATTATTGTTACAGGTAGTCCTTGACTTACAACTATTCATTTAGTGACCGTTCCAAGCTACAGCAGCATTGAAAAAAGTGACTTACGACTAGTTCTCACACTTACGACCATTGCAGCATCCCCATGATCACATGATTCAAATTTGGGTGCTTGGCAACTGGCATGTATTTATGAAAGTTGCATTGTCCCGGGATCATGTAATCATCATTTGTGAGCTTCCCATCGACCTCTAACAAGCAGAGTCAATGGGGAAAGCTAGCTTTGCTTAACAACTGCAGTGATTCACTTAACACGTGCATTGATTTGCTTAACAAATATGGCAAAAAAGGTCCTAAAATGGGACATGACTCACTTAACAATTGCTTTGCACAGCAATGGAAATGTCGGGCTTAGTTGTGGTTGTAAGTCAAGAACTACCTGTATTAAGAAGCTGATAGTCACCAAAGCTCATTACTTTTGGATTAAGCAATTTACTTACTCTCATATTTGCTAAAGATAGGAATTGCACATTTATTTATCGTTGTGTAGTGCTGTATTTCAAAACACGTCCTAGCAGTAAACAGTTTAAATTAATATGGATGGAATATAGCTCATTTTCTACCTTCTACAGGGGTTGGAAGAAAATGATCATTTCTGTGTGTCTGCATGGTTTGACTATGGAAGGAGACCATAACAAAGCAGGGTGTCCATGAAAATTGCATCATGCGGTTGCATTAGCACGCAAAGCTAGAAGGGCTGTATTTTGCATTTCAGAACTTTAATAATACAGTATTTTATTTAACAGATTGGCATCAGTACGATGACATAATATGCACTAAACCTGAGGATAGTTGGTGGAAGAAAATTAAGAAACACATTCCATTTTGGAAAGATAAGGAAAAGGATGTTGTGGAAGGGAAATGTATAGCCGCAAGAATAATGCTGGACAGCCTCTTCAGTATACTTAAAACGTGGAGTCAGATTAACATCAAAAGCTTTTTCCAGCAGTTCCAACAATTTTACTATGTAAATGAAAATATAATGCTACATGAAGGACGTCGAAAAGAATGGAAAGAGCTACAATTTGGAGAAGAGCAGGTATTACTTTCTCCTTATTATACATCCAAGTAGAACCTTGTAGCCAAACATCTATAGAGTTTGTATCATCTTAACTGTGCTGAGCAAAGTGCTCATTACTACAGTGTCCTTGAAATAAAATGATGCAGCTAAGTTATTAAGCTGGGCTGAGTACTGAGTTCAAGATGCTCAAGAAAGACAGAATATGAACTTAAATCATCCAAGGAATGAAATGTAACTCACCAAGGAGGGCACTGAGAGTTGTTTAAGGGGAAGGCCATCTCTGTAGATATTCCACTATGGATTACATAAGGTTTTGATACCAAGCATATGTTCTGATGTTTAAAGCAACTTTGTGTTTCAAAAGTGAAATTGATGCAGGATTTAATTCAATTGATTATAGTTCTACAACGAAGGGAAAAAATATTTGATCTCCTGCTGATTTTGTACATTTGACCACTGACAAAGAAATGATCAGTCTATAATTTTAATGGTAGTTTTATTTTAACAGTGAGAGACAGAATAACAACAAAAACATCCAGAAAAACGCATTTCAAAAAACTTATAAATTGATTTGCATTTTAATGAGTGAAATAAGTATTTGACCCCTTCGCAAAACATGAGTTAGTACTTGGTAGTAAAACCCTTGTTGGCAATCATGGAGGTCAGACGTTTCTTGTAATTGGCCACCAGGTTTGCATACATCTCGGGAGGGATTTTGTCCCACTCCTCTTTGCAGATTCTCTCCATTAAGGTTTTGAGGCTGACATTTGGCAGCTCGAATTTCAGCTCCCTCCACCGATTTCCTATGGAAATTGACCCATTTTCAATGCCCTGGCTGAGGGAAGGAAGTTCTCACCCAAGATGTGATGGTACATGGCCCTGTCCATCGTCCCTTTGATGCGGTGAAGTTGTCCTGTCCCCTTAGCAGAAAAACACCCCCAAAGCATAATGTTTCCACCTCTTATGTTTGACGGTGGGGATGATGTTCTTGGGATCATAGGCAACATTCCTCCTCCTCCAAACTCGGCGAGTTGAGTCGATGACAGAGAGCTCGATTTTGGTCACATCTGACCACAACACTTTCACCCAGTTCTCCTCTCAATCATTCAGTTGTTCATTGGCAAATTTCAGATGGGCCTGTACATGTACTTTCTTGAGCAGAGGAACCTTGCGGGCGCTGCAGGATTTCAGTCCTTTACGGCGTAGTGTGTTACCAATTATTTTCTTGGTGACTATGTTCCCAGCTGCCTTGAGATCATTGACAAGATCCTCCCGTGTAGTTCTGGGCTGATTCCTCACCATTCTCATGATCATTGAAACTCCACAAGGTGAGATCTTGCATGGAGTCCCAGACTGAGGGAGATTGACAATTATTTTGTGTTTCTTCCATTTGCAAATAATGGCACCAACTGTTGTCACCTTCTCACCAAGTTGCTTGGCAATAGACTTGAAGCCCATTCCAGTCTTGTGTAGGTCTACAGTCTTGTCCCTGACATCCTTGGACAGCTCTTTGGTCTTGGCCATGGTGGAGAGTTTGGAATCTTGATTGATTGCTTCTGTGGACAGGTGTCTTTTATACAGGTAACAAGCTGAGGTTAGAAGCACTCCCTTTAAGAGAGTGCTCCTAATCTCAGCTTGTTACCTGTATAAAAGACACCTGGGAGCTAGAAATCTTGCTGATTGATAGGGGATCAAATACTTGTTTCACTCATTAAAATGCAAATCAATTTATAACTTTTTTGAAATGCTTTTTTCTGGATTTTTTTGTTGTTATTTCGTCTCTCACTGTTAAAATAAACCTACCATTAAAATTATAGATTGATCATTTCTTCGTCAGTGGGCAAATGTACAAAATCAGCAGAGGATCAAATAATTTTTTCCCTCACTGTATATATAGATTTTCTTGATTATAGTTCTATATATTGACTTATGAATTTGGAGTTTGTCTTAACAGAGTTTTTAATTGTTCCTATAAACATATTGTAATGCTCATTTATGTGTTCTAGTGTATTGATTATTTGTGTTGATATTCATATAATGGATTTCAAAAAGGAATGATAGTTTTTAGAATAATCTAGTATATTCATCTGTTTGAAGCAATTGTTAGAATATTTGAAATTTATGATGCCTGTAAACTCTCTATTTCAGGGCTTTTCAACCAGTGGTACGGGTACCACCTGTGGTACATTGGCACCTGGCAGGTGGTACGCAACCATCCTAGAAAAGTGGTAGCGGGGGAGGGGAATGAGCTGAATCGGTGACAGCACCGCACAAGCCTGAGCGAGAGATGGCTGGAGCTGCAGGGCTGTCAGGGCTCAGCGGAAGTGCCAGGATCAGCGCCAGGCTCCAGCTGGAGCTCGGCACTGATCCTGGTGCTTCTGCTGAGCCCTGAAGAAGCACCAATCAGCTGGAATGTTGCAGCATCTCCAGGGTCTTGTGATTTACATTCAGTTGCTTGGCAATTGATTCATATTTATGACGGTCACAGTGTCCCAGGGTCATGTGAAGTGACCAAAACCTGCTGCAACCACCCAGCAGAGGGGGGGGGAATAAAAACCAAACACCCCCCCCACCCCACCCCCACTGCCAATCCTCAACAGAAATGCTCACAACAATGAAAACCTCGGACAGGAGGAAGAGTGCAGCCAGGCGGGCAGGCAGATGTCTTGCTCGGCTGTGGCTTGGGGGGCACTTTTTTCAGTGCCATTGTAACTTCGAACAGTCACTAAGCGAACTGTTGTAAGTCGAGGACTACCTGTACTTTTTTCCTTTTTTTTTGGTCATCAAGTTTTTGACACCTTGCTAGGCGACTGGTGGTACTCGGATGTTGCCATATCCTAAAAGTGGTACAATGGGTGAAAAGGTTGAAAAGCCCTGCTCTATTTATCTACCTTCTACTCTATTTTTTTTTTTTTTTTTTTTGCTTTCTCTCCCCCCCCTTTAAATATTTTTTGGAATTTTTTCCTCCACCTTTTTTTTAAAACGCTTAATTAAAAAGATTGATTCTGATGTCATAGTGGTCACATTTTTAAAAAATTGAACCTTTTAAATGTAGAAAATAATTTAAATTGTGATGCATGGATAGTGGCCAAATCTAGCCAGCTCAGTAGCTATTATAAATTTAATTAATAAATTAATTACAGCTGGCACTGTGGACATAATTGACCAAATACATTTCTTTCCATATGAATCTCATAAGAGTAAAGGATCAGCAAGGAGCCCATAATGAGACCCCAGTTTCTGAGATATGTTTCCTATGGCCCATAGTGTATTTTGAACTGCCCTGAATTATGTTCAATCTAATCTATTCCATTATCAACCCTATACAGTATTCAATACTGATACTAATTATTTCTTTAGAGTAAAATGGTAAGGAGGAAGCTGATGGCCACCCTATTCCAAAGCTTATATTTCCTCTCTTAGCAGTTCCATGTAGACATTAAATAAAGTCAGAGATTGCACCAATATAGATCTTGAAACTCAAAAGAATTTTTAGCATTGGGCATTTCCCACCTACAAATCTGCATGGATCACTTCCCTTAATCATGAAGCCAGTCACATTTTGGCTGATATTTTTTAAATAAATGTTAACCCTAATCCTCCACTCTTACCTGGACCATACCCTTGGTGTATACAAATTGAAAGAACTTTAAATTAATGGAACAAATGGGTGTAGACATTATATGTTCCTATATGTCCCAATGCTGATGCCCAATCTAAGGAAGATATGATTGACATTAATTACACAGATGGTACAAATTGCTTCCTCTAACCCAGGGGTCCCCAACTCACGGCCCACGGCCCACTACTGGGCCTTGAGCCTTTCAGAACTGGGCCGTGGAAGTGGTGGGTGCACATTGAACCATCCCCTCCCCACCTTGCCAGTTCGCAAAGCCAAAAAAGTTGGGGAACTCTGCTCTAAGCTACTGTTTTTTCCTCCTTTTTAGTATCCCAGCCAAGAAGGTGCTGAATTACTTTCATCTGATGAAATAAAAACAAGCAAGCACTGTTCAGTTCCTCTTCTTTTGCATTGATTAGAAGTAGACCCCAGTGCATAATTTCCCAAGGTTTCTTCTGTTTGTGCTCTGTCATCCCTTTTGCTTCATTATTCTTATCTTCGTATTAATACTGGAAGGCTGATAGCAGCTTAGATTTTACTCCCTGAGCCTTTTCACATTCCATAGAGCATAATAGGATTTGATAATATTGCAGTCAGATGAGGTGGGAAATTGCGCAATACATCCAGGAAATCATTTAAATCCATTGGACACCTGAGTCTGATAATTTTTTGATCTATCACCTCTGCACACTCACTATTCCAGAACCAGAGAGCTGTTGCACAACCTAACGTGTTAATAGCTTAAGTTAAATCAATTTCCTGGCCTTTGAAGTCTCATCTGTAATGCGTTTTCTTTGGGTTATGTTCAGGACAATGTATGCACCTAAAGGTTTTGTTTTTTAGCTATAGCTTATACCTTAATGTGATATATGGTTAAACATGCAATTCTTTCTCTCTCTCTCTTTCTCTCCCTCCTTCCCTTTTAAAGTTGCAAGATTTGATTGTGAATTACTTGATGGAACAATCAAGTAACATCCTCAAACAGAACACTTCGATGTGGGATAAACTAGGCCTAGCTTTGATCGCCTTTACATTAATAACAGATTACAATCTTCAACTGTCGAAAAAGGGACTGGAACAGTTATGCATGTTTCTTTGTCTGGAGAACTCACCAGCAGATGTAAATGAAACCAAGTGCTTCAGAGAGATGTTTTCAGAGTGTCAGGGGTATGTAATTTGACTTTGGGGCATATGGAAAGAATGTAGTGTGGAGTGAAGATACTGATGGTTAAGGTAGAAAGATGGAGGCTTTGGTTGAGAGGAAGGCAAGCAATTGGGTGTGTTCAACATGTTGGATGCCTGCTTTGCTGTTTTTGGTACTAATAATTTTTTTAATGTGATAGATTTCTGAAAAGATCAGCATACATTTAGTGATTTGACATAAATTGCTCAAATAGTTACTTGTCTATAAATTTATCAGTTTTCTCTGCAAAGTAGGTGGTTGGAGAGATGGACTGGCCCAAAATCACATAGCGAGCTTCCAGGGCTGAGGGTATGCTTGAACCTGGGTCTTCTTCGTGGCAGTCGAGCATCTTAACCTCTGCACCATGCTAGCTGTCATGTGACAAATCTAGATATTCATATTTGCTAAAAGCCACACTTCAAAAAAGGGGCAGAGCCAGGCCAAAATGAAATACTAATTGAATTGGTAACTACTAATTAAATTTGTTTATAAAACAAATTCTGTTTGTAAAATTACCTGATCCTTATCTTCATGCTGTCTCTTATAGACAAAAATACACTTACACACACACGCGCACACACACACGGAAAACATAAGAAATCTTTTCCCTTCTCAGGATCTTTCCTTCAAGCACAATCATCATAAAAGGCAATACTGCACAGCACAACAATTGCATGAATTTATTGCTGTAAAGTTAGATTATTGTACATTTCTCAGTTTCAATGCAACTCAGTCAGAAGTACATGCCACTGATCAATGTGATCTTCCCAGGTGATGTAAGCAAATATGTTGTCTAAATTAGTAATCAGATCATTTCCAAAACATGGAGAAAGATTTCCCCATGCAGGAAACAATTTGGAGGGAAGATTTGGGTGTTCTCAGGCAGTTTTTGACCCTGGAACCATGCCCTGACTCTTGGCTGCTTGCTTTGATTTTAGGCATATGGTGGTCTTAGTCAATCATAAGCATGCTACTGTATTTCCCTACACCTGTGCTTTTAGATGGGCTGTTTGTACTTCATTGCACTAGAATATTCATCATGCTGTTGATTAAGCTCATTATTCATTATGAGCACTAGAAAAGGTTCTTTGTTGGGCAAGCCTGCAAAAGTGATTACATTCTGATCAAAGATGGACATTGTGTAATTGACCAGGTCCTTGGCTTCTGTATATCCAAAGCACAACACATTCTCTATATTCTTTCCAGAAGACATTCCCCCCCTTCCCACAGAAAATGCAAAAAGTAAGAAGAAATAACAATAGGGTGTAGTTGGGAGGAAGGGAAAGGGAAGAGAAACTGTCCAGATGTAGATAGGATGGAGTTGAAGGGGGCAAAATTAACTGAACAGGAAAGAAAGAAAATGAAAAGTCTTGTGCAGCTCTTCCAAAAGGTATATAAGTGTAGCGGGCTGTCTGAAAGTGTCTGCAGGAGCCTGGCTGTGGAGAGAGAGATTGGGACAGCTGCTGCTGATTTGGGGCACAGCAGGCGTGGACAAGGGGGAAAGACAGAAAAGGAGGGAAGGAAAGGAGAGAGGGGGTGGTTGTTGTTGCAGTTTGCCAGGTGAGGCCAAAGTGGGGTTGGAGATTTTAAGCTGATCCCTTCTTGTGGAGGAGGGGGAGAAGAGAGTGAGAGAGAGTGAGGGGGTGGAATTTTTCTGCTTTCTTTCGAAAGGGGGATATCCCAAGCGGAGGCAAGAGAGAGTGTGTGGAGAAAGAAAGTTGCTGGGGCTGTTAACCTCAGATTTTAATAATAAAGGATAAAGGGGGGAGGGGTTTGACACTGAGGGGGCCTGAGACTGCAAGAAGCAACAGAAGAGAAAGAGAGGCTGCTGCTGCTGTGAAGACTGAAGGCCATCCGAACCGTGATTATTGCTGCTTGTGCAAGTTTTAGACATTGTGGGGAGTTGCCCTGGGGGGCGAGCCGTTACCGCAGCACGCTGACTGCTTTTGTTCGTGTTTTACTGCTGCCTGGAGCCGGGGGTTTTCCCCTCCCCACTTGTTTCCAAAAGGTCACTGAGGAATCATTGACTATTGCTGCTATGACAGCCTGGGGCTGCTAGTCACCACCACAGCATTGACTATTGGGGCTAGGGGCTGGTCATCTTTGTTCCTGGAAGCCTCTCCCTGACGACAAGAGCCTGCCACCTCCTCACTTTGTGTGGGCCTCTGTCAGAAGAGACACTTTACTAACCCCTAGAGAGCACAGCTGCAGAGCTCGACGGAGGGGAACGGGGCTGGGAGGGCCTGGGATTTGGCGGCCTCTGAGGAGGTAACGCTACATAAGTACCAATTTTGAATCCTCTCAAATAAAAGACAACCAAGGCTCTTTCTTTCACTATCTGAAGACAGATTCCATTTGTTATTGGTAAAGAAGGTAGCTTGATCTCTAGATCATTAAAGGTAATCTCAATGGCCATTCTTTCATGGTAGCTATTTTGCAAATGCGATTCCTCTTGTCTTAGGGCAGGTATTTTCTCTAGCCCACATTGTATTCTCTGTATGTGCTTATTAGTCTCAAAATGTTAGGGGCCAATTTTATAGAATAGGAAAAAAAGCAAAATTATGTTATTTTGTTATAAATCTGAAGGACTCTATTTTTGTTGGAAGTAAGAAAGGCAAATTAACTTGTACATAGAGATTCTGATAAAAAAACATTTTTAGTAGATCTTAATTTCTTCTATCTCTTTCAGTGTGGAGGAGAAGTTGATAATATTCTGTAATAACTGTATTGAAGATGAGATTCACCAGTGGGTGTGGACACTCCCAGTTCTTTATCTATTTACTGTGAATGATTCTGAATATAAAACTAGGACTTGCCTTGAATCAGAAGAGAAATGGGCAAGGTTGGAACGTATTCAGTATTTGGAATTCAGAGATGAAAACAGAAACTTTAATAAGTAAGTTTTTCAGCCTAGTATTGTTACTCCTGAAATGATTTCTGATTTTTTTAAAAGTTGATTTGAGTTAAGGCATGGACCTTCAATATTTATACAGATACTCCTCAACTTACAACCATTCATTTAGTGACTGTCTGAAATTATAACAGCACTGAAAAAAGTGATTTTATGAATGTTTTTCCCACTTACAACCATTGCAGCATCCCCCACATGGTCATGTGATCAAACTTTGGACACTTGGCATCTGACTCATATTTATGACAGTTGCAGCGTCCCTTTTTGCGACCTTCTGAGAAGCAAAGTCAATGGGGAAGCACAGATACATCGAACAACCGTGTTAGCAACTTAATTTTGGTGGTTCACTTAACAGCTGTGGCAAGAAACATTGTAAAATGGAGCAAAACTTACTTAACAACTGTCTTGCTTAGCAACAGAAATTTTGTACTCGGATATGGTTTTAAGTTGAGGACTACCGGTAGACTGCAAAGCTGGACTCCAAGAAATAGAAATAGTGCCATTTGGTGATGTGACCTTTCAAGATAGTAAATGTTTGTGATCTTCACAAATGATACTGAGGTTAATAAAAATAATAAATTATCAATTGTTGCATGAATAATTAAACTTTCTCCAGTAGGGCTGGTCTTTTTGCTTGATTAATCCATAAAATGACTGAATAAATTACTCAGGTCCATGCAAGGGTTTCAAGAAAGAATTGAGAATATTATGAAACAATAATATTGTGACATAAGAGATCAATATGTAACATAGGAAGTACGTCTGAGGTGGTAACTACAGTTTAGGTAGTGTCATATTTTGGTACTGTATTCTGATGATTAATATTAAATAACTAATATAATTGGACTATTGCAATGTGCTGTACATGGGGCTACCACTGAAAAGTATCGAGAAGCCTCATCTGGTGCAGAACAAGGCCATCTGGGGAATTTTAGGTGCCCAAGAAGGCTGCATGTAACACCTTTGCTTCATGAGCTGCATTGGGTACCAGTTTGCTTCATAAAGTTGTTTTAACGTTTTAATCCTAAATTATTCTATTTTTAATTGTTTAATTTTATTGATTAAACTGCACACCGCCCAGAGCTCCTCTCCAGAGGAGATGGGCAGTTAAGGAGTATGAAATATAAATAAATAAATTCTGAATCAGCAAACCCAGTTCTTTTAGATATAATAGCTGACAAATACAAAACCAACCTGAAATTCCTTAATTTCTGGATTGACAATTCGTCACATTCCATATAATTTTGAAATTGAAGCTCCGACAAAAAGTACATGGAGAATACTTGTTGTGCCATGTTTTTATTCAAATTTCCGTGTCACTGTCATGCTTTTCTGTTTATTGAAAGGAATCTAATAATGCAAAAGAAGCATTTGCTGAAAGGAAACCAAACATTATTCAGGTCCTGGTTCTGCTTGTTACCACTATGCGACCTGGTGGAATTTATCTCTGGCCCTTATGCTGATCCATTCGACTGTCTTCTGGGAACTTTTCATAGACTGAATAATTTGAGAATTGGCCCTCATCACTGTCAGGTTTGTTCTGATTTCTAATTAACATTTTTAATCATATTTGTCTGATGATGGCAAGGGATAGATACCAGAGGCTCAATCTTACATGCGGCCCATAGGTTTGTCATTACTCCTTAAGTGAAGTATGCATTAGCAAGTATGAGAACTTGGTTAGTTCAAGCTATTCTAGTAAATTGGTCCATTAAGGCCTGACGTACGGATTTGGCATCATTTTGGCATACCAAATTGCTACTTTTGTCTACCAAGTAGAATAACCCTCAGTCAAGACATACTGTTTGCCGGCTTCCGGTTCCGGATCGCGACACGCGCAGTCGCACGGAGAGAGCCGTCTCTCCCACCGGCTGCTTTCCCTTCGCCGGTAGACCCTTAACCGGGTCGAAAGTCGCCCCATAGAGGCGACCACCGCTTGAGGAGGCTCCTGCTTGACTGGGGAAGAGCGGCAGCTCTCCCTAGTTCGAGCTATCTCCTTAGGGCCGTCGGAGCAAAATGGACGATCACTTCGTCGCACCAGCTGAAAGCCAGAAGGAACAACTAAGCGTAAAGAACCCCCGTGGAGAATCCGGGTGAGACCTTTCCTACCCCTTTTTTCCCTAATTACTCTCCTGTCAAAAGCTTTTGTGTTTGAATTACTTCCCTGCTGTGAGGGAGCAGCGTTTGGGCATTCGGGAAAAACAGCTTTGGGAAAAAGAAAAAAAAACCAGTTAATTTTTTATGGACTATTAAAATTTTGGAATACTGAGGGGACCTGAAAACATTTTATTCTTGATTGTTATTGTTATAACTATGCATCTATTACTTTGGAGAGGCCTTTCTTCATCTTTTTCAACACGAAAAATAAAAAATCTATTAATTTGGAAAGAAAATTTTTTTTTTATGATCTGCTGAGGACATCTTGTGTCGAAAAGTGGTACTGCAATTGTATATTTTTTTATGGCTGGGAATGGCTATGACCTTCAAAAGAGGATAAGCATAAGATAACTGAAACAGCTGGTCTATTGAAAATTGGAGGTGAACATTTGTTTGATTTCTACGAAATAGAGCCTTCTCTAAAAGATTAAAAAATCTTTCTACTACTGATATGGAACCTAACACACAGCTGGACTATGAGCTCATATTGGAAAAAATTTTGGAAGCCACAGAGGATATGAACTCTTACTTTCAAACTTTGATAGATCAAATCATAGACCGAAAGACAGCGCAGAAGAAGCAGATTGGCGCCAAAGAGATTAGTGAACAATATGTACAACCTAAAGAGGAACCACGTCAACAACTCAACTATGAAACTACACTGAGAGAAACTGTGGAAATCAAAGAACAAATTAACTTTATACAACTCCAAACGCAATCTATGGAGAAGCCTGATGATCAAAGAATAACTTTAACGGAGATGTCTGAAGCATTAACATCAACAGAGACTGACACTCAGATACAAGTTATTGAAAATTGTGAAAAGGTGGATAAACAACTGGCAAATATAACATGGAATAAAACGGCTTTTACCATCCAAAGGCTACTAGAAGAAAGGAAAGAGAACTTTGACCAATCTGAAGCGTTAAAGAATATGGATCTTTTAATATTGTGGTTTGATGATGCAGGAATTTTATTATGGAAACCGTTATGGCACAGAAAGAAACCTAGAGTTAGATTTAAAAATGTATTTTAAAGTTTTATTTAATGGGTTTAAAAAGGCTTTGATTTTTTGACTGAGTTAATATCTAATGGAGCACGTGAAATTTCTAAGAAATTTCTAATTTCCGTTTTTGATACATTGTGGCTCCCAGTATTTCCTGGGGGTTATCAGCCCCACTACACAGACCAGACCAAGCAATCAGCTCTAGGAAGGCTAAAACTACCTTTATTGATATCAGCAATAAAAGCAGAATCTTGCAAGATTGACTGTGCTTTATTTCCTCCCTCTTATTCTTCAGTGAATTAAGGAGGTATCTGCCTGAGCCACTTACAAATATTCGTTCGTTCGTTCGTTCGTTCGTTCATTCATTCAATTTCTATAGACTCCCATCTCAAACAAATGACTCTGGGTGGTGAACAACCCAGTAAGAGAAACTTTTAAGTTTGCTTGTGCTTACCTGTTATAAATATGAGTCAGTTGCCAAGCCTCTGAATTTTGATCACTGTGACTATGGGGATGATGCAGCAGTCATAAGTGCAAAAAATGGTTAAAAGTCCCTTATCTCAGAGCCGTTGTAATCTTGAACGGTCACTAAATGAATGGTTGTAAGTTGAGGACTGCCTGCATCCACTTTCAAATAAACTTTCCAACCAAGAGAAAAGAAGAAGAAAAAATCATATTCGCTGAGGCTCCCATATTTTGTCCCACAGTGCATGCTTGTACAATTATGCACAGAATTGTGGTGTCTTGGCATCTGTGACTCTCACAAGAGGGTTCCCCTAGTCTTTCCTCCACAATCTCAATTGCTGCAACCTCCAATAAACCATGGAGGTGCTGTCTCGTCATTATTGCCACCATTCTGTACAGAGAAATGCCCTCTCTGCCTCTTTCTCTTAAAAAGGTGGTGTGTTAGGAGCACTAGTTTCTCCTCTTGCCCATTGGTAGGTAACAGTGCGCTGTAAGCTCAATTCTCTGGCAAAATGAATGCATGAATTTCAGGAAGATGATACAGGTTGTTACACAGATTAAGGTTAGGTAGCTAATGGAGAATTTCAGGTGATGGGGAAAGAGGAAAGTCTCATCCACAGGTAAGCTAAACATGTTTTTTGTGTGTATTTTGCAACCTAAAATTCTTGGTTTATCCATGAGGACATACAGTAACTCACAGGCATGAGCGCACACCTACACAATGCAGGCAAATTTATGAATGTAAAGTATTTATGTTTAGATCTGCTAATTGTCCAAGTCTTCTCAAAGGTAGGATGTGTTTCTTGCAAATGGAGGCGTTCAGATGCACAGAACACACACACACACACACACACACACCAACCTCTTTAGGCAGCAAACTGTACAAAGCCACTTGACTGGGAGATGTTTGTCTAAAACAGTGATTCTTTTTAATCTGAACTTTTTTCTCTGTTTTAGGATATAAAAAAGCTTTTAGAAAAATTGTTGCACATCCTGTCAGAAAAAAAGATGTAAGTAAAACGTGCATGTCCTTTGTTTTTTAAAAAAAGCATTCATTTGGAACACACCTCACTGAAGTAAACAATAGAAAAATTGATAGTGAATCACTTATGTGGTTTTGTTTTGTCAAGCTGAAAATGATAACTCACAACTAGGGGTCTTTAGGTCTTTGAGGAGGTACTTGATTCAATCAGGTATTGGAACGGGTAGTTGATGCGTGTGCAATTTCTAGAGAGACCATGCTCAGAAACCACCATTTGCAAAGCTGACCTGCTCATCAAAAGTGTGGCCCAGCCTTGTAAGACAAAATGGCCTACGTGGCCCTCACTGTCTGAAGGAAGCACAATAAAGTGCTCCGTCAAATGGATTGCTCATGATCCACAAACTATTAGTCATAAAAGATTACATGTTATTTTAATAACCATAAAGACTAGTATATAAAAATGTTTTTTAAGAGAAGTTAGAAAGATTCATTTGTTTTATTTATTAACATATGCCACTTTCATGTGTGACAATGCCATGATTAGCATTTCATGACTGGGTTATTTCTACTAGAAAAGGAGAATTGGAGACTATTAAAACAAAGTAGGAAGTGATTTTGAGAAAAGGAAAAAGAAAAAAATTGGTCTCACTCTTCCTTCCTACAAAGAAGTCCCACTATAGAGTATGAGATTCCATAGACACTGCTTCCCTGTCCTCATTTTTTAGCATCCGCCTGCTGCCATTGCTGGCCCTCTGTTGAGGAATGCCCAGCCAGTCATGGAGAAGGAATCAAGCAGGGGATTAGCCTTGAATTGTTGCGCAGCTGCAAGAGACCCAGGACTGCCCCCCCCCCAAGTTCCATGGAACCATACCTGTCTGTTCCCAAGAGAAGGCAAGCAGTCTGGGGAAATTCCTGTACTGTAGGTAAAATACAGTAAAGTTACCAACTCGAACCTTTCACTTGTGGCACTATTGTTTGAGCCTGACAACTTCCCATGCTTCCCAGTGCTCACCTTTGCCAGCCTACCTGATACCCTTGGTGGCTCTCTGTGCTTTCCCGGGCCTGCCTTTGTCAGCTCCCCCATGGTCCTTGCCAATCCTTCCATGCTTTCCAATGCTTTCCCACAGCATCCCCCCCAACACATTCGCTTGCACTCCTTATCTGGGGCTCCTGCCTCTTTCCCCTTAGTGACCCACATAGTCCTAAGGTTATGATGGCAAACAGGACTGCCATCGCTAAGTGATGCGGTCACTTGATGTCATGCTTTACGTTTGCATCACTTACCAGTGGTAATTGCTCTTAATTATAATCCACCCAATTGCTGTGGTAATCTCAGAACTACCAATATTTTGTTAGGACTCTCTTTAACGCTTAACTTTGATACAGTAGTAGGCAACTTTTCCAGGGGAGGCACATGTTTGGAATTTTATGAGTGAGTGGTGTTGATATTCACAAAATGGCTTCTATAGAAGACTTCCTGGTTCAAAAAGTCAACTATGGGGATGTGTATGACTGGTTATGAAGATGAAGAGAAGTATTTTACCTTCCTGTAAGCTTAGTTTTCATTGCAAATGTCATTTTGAACTCCTGAGTCTTGTTTTGTTATGTATAGTTTTAATGTGCATTTCTGGTGTTCTCTTAATTGCACAAATATACAAACTTTCTGCAATTCAGTACAATTCAGCAAGGTGATTGGAAACACTCTGCTGTTGCCTGTCAAAAACTTCATGAGATGTGCAGCCATCAGGTTCCAGTAATACCACATTACAAGTTATTAGCTACAGCAGTTGAGATTGTTTCAACAGTTCTTGCACTCGAACCCTCAGAGGTAAGCTGCTATCTCTTGCCCTTTGGTAGTTCATTAAGATGAGTGGGGGAAAGGCTCACTGACTAGAAGAACAGAATAACAGAGTTGGAAGGGATCTTGGAGGTCTTCTAGTCCCAACCCCACTCAAGCAGGAGACCCTATAACATTTCAGACTTTGGGGAGGGATTCATTGGGACAAACAGCTTTGGTGAAGTAGTTATATGAAAACATCACTGTTTTGGAATACTTCAGGCAGATAAAAGTACGGGAAGTCTTCGACTTACAACAGTTTGCTTAGTGATCGTTCAAAGTTACAGTGACTTATGATCATTTTTCACACTTATAAGCATTTCCATGGTCACATGATTAAAATACAGACGCTTGCCAACTGACACATATTTATGACGGCTGCAGTGTCCTGGGGATCATGTGATCACCTTTTGTGACCTTCAGACAAGCAAAGTCAATGGAGAAACCAGATTTCCTTAACAACCGTGTTACTACATTAACAACTGCAGTGATTCACTTAACAACTGTGGCAAGAAAGGTCATAAAATGGGGCAAAATTCACTTAACTGTCTCATATAGCAACAGAAATTTTGGGCTCAGTTTCTGTTGTAAGTCCAGGACTACCTAAAGTATTTTCAAGTTCATAAAATAATTTGGCTTAAAATTCACATGTGACGGCAGCAGTTAGACCATTATCAAACCTGGCATAGATTTGGCACAGATTAGAGGCTTACTGAATCTAACCATATCTGTTATTCCCTGCTTTGATGTTCAAAAGATAACATATAGCCGTAGGGATACCAAGGACCTTCCAAGGAGGGTTTGAACTATGCATTTTCCCTTCTGTGATCAAATTTCACAGAACTCAGTAGGCTGCAGAATGGATCGTTCTGTGATGCCTGAGATACCCTCCCAAACATTTCAGGATTATAGCCGAAATAAAGTAAGTACAGAGGGGACCTAGGAAGCTTCTCTGTTGTGCACCTCTTCCCTGGAACAGCATTCCCACCAGGGATGGAGGAACCCCTTTCTCCTGAAATGTTCAAAGGCCCTTAAAATCTAGCTTTGATCCTAGGCTTGGTGTTAATGTGTTGGGTGGTGCCTTGTGCTGCATTTTAAAGATTGTTTTTAGCCTGAGCTGACTTGTTTTATTTTATGTTTTTAACTGTTTAAATTTAGTATTATATTTTGTAAGTCACCCAGAGTTGACATGAATGGGTGTCTAGAAAGGTAATCCTTGACTTATGGCTCTTTGCAGCATCCCATGGTCACGTGATTACATTTTATGATGTTTTGCTGAAAACAGGCACTTACCTTCGGCAAAACCGGCTCACAGTGAACAATTGGTTTGCTCAGTGACTGTGGTGTTCACTTAATGACTGAAGCAGTCGCTTATTGACTTTGATGTTTGCTTACCAATCACTGCAACAAAGGTTGTAAAAATCAGGTCAACCACAGGAGTGACTCACTCTACGAACATCATGGGCAGTCTCCATTACAGTCGTGGTTGAGGGCTAAAGTATTAAATCTACTTTTATTATTAAGTTTCATCTCATAGTCAGCCAGATGTTTAGACTGGATTTGGCCTTTTAGGTACCCATTGAGTCCTTCCCAAGGACCTGAGATAGACAAATGTTGTTTGGTGTTGTTATTATTACTAGAGATGGGTAACTGCCTCTGAGTGGATTTTCCTCTCTTAAAATTTTACTTATGCTCATTCAGGAAATACGCTGTTCTTTCTTTCAACAAATTATATTTTCCTTTTCATATGACAGGTTTCAGAAATGGAGTTTGCCACAAGAATATACCAAAGTGTTCGTAAAACTGCTAGCGATTGGTTTCATTATTATCTTCCAAAACCTTTGCTGGAAAAAAGATCAGTTCCATTTTCTTGGAAAGAGGAACTTGAGGTTTGTGTTTTGGAATTGCAACTATATCTAGATTTTATCCAGAATGCTATAATTTGTAGTTTCCTTTTTCTTTTAACGGTAGTTCTAATTTTCTTTTCCTAGCCTTTTTTATATCAGTAATCCTTACTGAAAACTGCTTAATAAATGAATTTTTGCAGTATACATTGTGAAGTGGACCAGCATCTCTGTTGATCATCCTAGCCTATCGGAGGCATGTGACATGAGTTGCAATATTTTTCTCAGTTTTTTACAAGTCTGCAGAGTGTTACTTCAGAAAGATTAGAGGACAGAGAAAACATGAGACCAAAGTTGAAAACTAATTTATTTTATTCTAGAAATTACGAACATTGTTTTCATAGTTACTTCCTTGAAATCATAATAGGATCTCAAATTGTAGTTTCCTTCAGGTTTGAAGATGGAGCTTAACCTAACATTACATCTTCAGTTTAGGTTTCCAATTCTCTCTCCCTTTTATTATAGTTAATTGACGATTCATACTTTAAAAACCATGTATTTTTTCTAATAGGTGATGAAGTATTCTAGCATTAAAGTTAAATGTTTCCATTTGAGTGGAATAAATACTCTCATTCCTACTTCTGCCTTAAACAGTTTTTCATTTGTGGCTTTAAAATATAAAATAATGTTTTCTTTGTAGGCATGGGATCACTTTTTGAAAATAAAGTTTCCTAATAGCAGTCATTCTGAAGATTGGAAAGAAACTTTAAGTACAAATTTGAAAAGCAGAATTAAACAGGTATGTAGATATATAGTGTCATATACATGAGATATTAATCTGCTTGTAGTAATTAATCTAGATGAGCATAACCACCTTGAAATGTATGAAAAGCTTTTATGTAATACTTTTGTGATGTTTTATTAACGTTAAACCAAGATTAGTCTGATCACTATCATATCTGGCAAAACTGCTTGGAGTTTCTAGCATCAGCAAAATATGATTTTGGACAAGAATGAATCACTACAGTAATATAAACTTACCATCTATTTTGAGCTGATGTTTGGTTGTGCAGCTTATTCAAAAATTAATGGTTAAAATATGGCTTCGCACAACTATACAATTTAAACCAATAATTGGCTTTGCTTCTACAAGAATCTTTCTTAACCTAGTTTCCTCCAAAAGTGTGGTGACTACAATTCTCAACATTACTGGGCTCTTGATGATTAATATCATGTCTGTTATTGAAAGAGTCTCCAAATTATCTAAACCAAATCTCTTATTATAATCTTTCTTGTCTAAGACTTGTTTTGGGAAGAAAATGCATTTTTGGTATGCTTTATTGATATCTGATGAGGGTGCTGCCGTTGCCTTCTCAGAGAATTGCATTCCTGGGTTTTAGGTCCTTGCTGGCAGGGATGAAGAGGATGGAAGATATTAAACCCTGAAGAGATTGTGCCTGTTGCCAGGGACGCTAAATCAGAAATAAATGCCTGTATGTTAAGTTGGTTGTAGGGACAACTTGGGTATCCTTCTGGTGTATCAGCAGATGCCCTCTGTGAGCCCCTTGATTTGTTCTCAGACTGGTATTGGAGACTTCTCATGTTTTAGTGACTTCAATCTGCATACTCTCTGGATTGGTTGAAATAGGCTTGGGAGTTCATGATCTTTGTGGCAATTATGGACTTGTCCCAAATATCTCTGGTAGAACACATATAAGTAACAAGTTTAGACCTCACTTTCATATCTGAGCAGATAGTTGGTGATTTGTCTATGCAGAACTTCTGGTTTCAGTTCGAATGAAGCACCTGACATAAACAAGTATGGAATTTCTTCCAAACTACTAGTAGCCTCCCCATTTCCATGAGCTTAGGGAAGGGAGGTCTACAAATGTTTCTTTGTGGCAGCATGAATGTTACAGAATTCTCTTTCCCTTGAAATCCAGTCAGTTCATACCTTGTTAGGCTTTAAGGAATTGTTAAACATCAAATTGTTAAGAAGATTTAAAGATGTCACCATCGATTTTATTTCTTTTTTAAAGAATAATTTTATCTGTGGCTTAATGTTTGGGAACTGATTAATTATTATGCAGTTTTAATTGTACGATGGACATTTTTTGTTGTGATTGTAACCCTCTGAGAGTCTCTCAAGTATGCGAATTAAAAAAGGAATAAATTAAGTGACTATAAATGCCCAATTATTGTAGAAAAACTATTACAAAAGATAATCGTGGTAACCTATGCCCATTTCCATCCTGAACAAGCAGAACATTTTATATATATTGAAAAATAATTTATTATGTTCAGATCTTATTGCCGTAATCACAAATTCTTCTGTTCTATGTCTTCACTTTGGAGACTATAAATATTTTGTAACCCCAAATTGTGCTTTGTTTTTATTTTGATGTTTTCTAATTAGGAAGGAGCTGTTGAACAAATTGAAGTCTATTGTAGTCACTATGAGAAAATTCAAAAATTCCATTCTGTGATTTTGGAAACATTTGAAAATTGTGCCCTTGAAGCTATTGATTCAGCATACCAGGTAATTTATTTAATATCAAAGATTGTCTGATCTTTCTGTAAATACGACGGTTGTTATGCTTCAGATAGTCACAGATTAAAGCAATGTACCTTCCAGACATATGCCATCCTCTCCTTCCAAGTTGGCTGAGAAATGTATCATCTATACATTTTAGCAGGCAGGACATAGAGAACAGTACTGTATGTTGCCTTGCAAGGGAATTTCAAGATTGTAGCAGAGTATTGGTTATACTTGTGCATACAGCCCAAAGTACACCAAATCCTGACCTGTAATGTATCCTTGCTATAATGATATAGTTTAAAATTTTTAGCATGGATTTTTTAAATATCCTATTATTGTAACACACTATAGAAGAACAACCTTAGTTTCATGTTTTTCCATTCATTAAATTAGTTTTTTTTAGTATATATTACCTTTATTTGTTTGCAATATATACTAAACTAGCTAATTCTGCTGATTGAGGTTTTTTATATTTTTCCATACAGCAGGGATGTTCTTTGTCACAATCTCTTCTTTGTTCCAGAAGTTGATTCTCACACCTATTATGAATAGGAATTTACATTCACGTAATGTTTGTTCTCAGTCCATTTCTGACAGCTTTTCAAGATCATTCTGTCTCTTTCAGAAGTTAAGGTTGGTTTGCTTGGAGTAACAACAGCAATGTCTTTGCCTAAGTTACCTTAAGAGTAAGGATTGTTATTTAGTCTGTAGTTTATAGATACAATATAGAAAAGTTAAAGGGAGGGCCTTCAAATCCTGCCCGTGCATCGTTTTCCAGTTTATAGGATCCTTCATTCCCACAGAGTGATGATTGTCCCTGTTGTAAGAGCAGTATCTATCTCAGCGAGTGGAAGAAAAATCCACATGGAAGGAAAAATACTTTTTCATTGGGGAAGTCCCATTACATGATATAATGAATTTTGTGACAACCTTGACAGAGGTGCAAAATCATTGTGTGATATATTGAATTCATTACTGCCTAATACTACATTCTTTTTTCCTATGTCTTTTCTAGAAACAACAGAATCTGCTTGAGTTAATATCTAAATATGATATGAACAAGCTGGGTAAAATTATATCTGCTGCCATCATAAAATCCTGGCCAAAGGATGATACTGGGACGCCTTTGAAAGACTTTCAAAGTATACTAAAGCATCTGTTTGAATGGCAGGACAGCAGACACCTATTCATTTTTAATCGTATGTAAATCGTTTACAGGATCCATTTTATAGTCAGAGGGAATATGTAAATGATCAAAGTAGCTACACAACAGAAAATAGCTACATAATATAGAATAATGGAGGAGTTATATTGGATATTCCATACATTTGTATATTTGATACAAGCATATTGTATGAAATTATGATGAAATAGTAATCTGCTTCACAAATGTTCATTGATATTTTGACTAAATGTATATTATAGTATTTTTTTTTTTAATTTGTTTGGCAAAAATAATAGAGTTACATCCGTGTGCAGGGCTGAAAAATGAGATATAGGAAAGTATGCATGTAAGTGAGATAGGAAATTGAGAATACAGGATGTCCTCGACTTACGACTGTAATTGAATCCAGAATCACAGTCATACACTACATGACCTGACCCAGCTTTCTGACTGCATACTGGCTTTTCCAGGTGTGGATGTTAAGTGGATGTTAAGTGGATGGAGGGAGGCAGCTAGTTCCCCTCCGTGCACAGAAAGGAACTACAGCTGGGGAGAAGCAGCTCAGATCTTCATGATCGGAACTTTTCTCCCGCCCATTCATTCCCCTCCTGCCTGCTGGAGACACTCCACCCCATGTGGGGCAAAATCAATCTGTCAGGCAGCATTCTTGCTCTTAAAGAGGTTGGGTGAAAATGGACTAATTTTTTGCTCCTT
The DNA here is from genome assembly GCA_023970755.1 of Azemiops feae. Lineage (NCBI taxonomy): Eukaryota > Metazoa > Chordata > Lepidosauria > Squamata > Viperidae > Azemiops > Azemiops feae. Next base: position 242,092 of record JALGBA010001038.1, on the reverse strand, counting down.
CTTTGAGTCTCTCCCTTTCTTTGCTCAAAGAAGGAGCAAAAACTGCTTGCCGATGAGACTCAAGTCTCGCCAAGCCAGCAGCTTTTGTGCTGCCCCTTTAAGAGCAAAACTCTTCCTGACAAAGAAAGTTGAGTGTTTTTGCCCTCAAGGAGACTGGCTGAAAAACAGCCCCTTTTCAGCAAGCCCCCTGAAAAGAGCAGAGGCAGAGCCTTCCCAGGGTTAGCCAGTAGGGGAGACTGCAAAGGGTGATCACATAGTTGCAGGGTGCTTGGCGACTCATCATGAGCATCCAGATTGCGGTCATGTGACCATGACCGCAATCATATGTTCATGGGAGGGGGCTGCATTGGCGGTAAGTTGGACACAGAACGTAAAGTCCTTTTTAGCACTGTCATAATTTCAAATGCTGAACTAATGGTCATAATCAAGCACTACCTGTAAGTCATTTTGCATGGCATTGTTTTCAGGTGACAAGAAAGAAGTACCTAACTTGAGCAATTTAATGCCCCCAACTCTTTCTTACTGTTTTTAATATGTTTAATAGGTGCAGAAGAAAACACTCTAAACCAATTTACTGATGAAGCTCGATCATTAATGACGCTTGCTGAATCTTCGTTTCAAAATGCTGCTAATGAACTCGTAACAGGCCACATTCTGATTAAGGATTTGGAGCTAATTATAAAATATAAGACACGATTCATAAGTAAGTCCCTTTTGCTTATACTAATGGAGAGAGGGATGAATTGTGTGAATGTAGTTTAATCGCGTGGTTAATTGGGTTTTATGAAATCATAAATCACCAGGACAATAAAGAAATACATATTTTGTTTTTATGCGGAGTCATCTTAGAGCAGAGTTCCCCAACCTTTCCGGCTTTGCGGATCGGCAGGGCTGGGTAGGGGATGGTTCCATGCACACTTGTCGGCTGCTCCTGCTTCACACCAGAAAGGGGCCTTGTGTAGTGGTCTAGCAGTGGGGGACACTCCCTAAAGAGGTGCATTTGGCTCCCATTCTCCCAGTACTTAGGAAGGTGGCAAGCTCTTCTTTGTTAACTATTTTAATTATTGATTTTACCTTAGGTTTTTTATTTTAATTATAATTTGTTATGTTATATTTGTTTAATAATCCATTAAATAAATAATTGGAGCTGTACTTTTCTTGAACTGTTAAGTGAATTGCAGTACCATTATTCTTGTAGAACCCTGATGTGAGAAAAGGGGGCTGGGAAAGTATGGAGGAATGTTAGAAATAAAGAACCTGGAGATAAGATTTCATTAATACTATAATTTATTTGCACTTCAGCCCAGGCTACAAAAGGGGGAGGGGAATTCACCGTGCTTTCAGACTTCTGTGCAATCCTCCCTCCCTCCCTTCCTCCCTCCCTTGTGCCTGTCTATGAGGAGATTGACACCCTGATTAGCTACATTATCTCACTAAATTCAAATCACCACACACTTTATCTTTTGGGAGGCTTTCTTTTATTATGTCTAGACAGATTTTCCTAGCCCCCTCAGTAACTTACATAAACTTTTTTGCTTCTAGGAACTTCAACTTGTGATGCTATCTAGTTCAACAGGATGTATCAGTTTGTTGTATTAGAATGGCTCTACTTTCAGATAGCTCTGCAAGAGTATTATTCTTGTACCCCATACTATACTGTATGTATGTTGGGGTTCTTGGGTCCTCTAGTTCAGGGCTTTTCAACCTTTTCACCGATTGTACCACTTTTAGGATATGGCAATATTCGAGTACCACCTAGCAAGGTGTCAAAAACTTGATGACCAAAAAAAAACCCCTGTTCAAAGTTGCAATTGCACTGAAATGACTTATGACTATTTTCACACTTATGACCATTGCAGCATGCCCAGGGTCATGTGATTTATATTTGGATACTTGGCAACTGATTCATATTTATGATGGTCACAGTGTCCCAGGGTCATGTGATCCCCTTTTGCAACCTTTTGACAAGTAAAGTCAATGGCAGGGCTGCTGGTGGCCAAGTGCTAAGGCAGGACTTCCCTCCCTCCCTCCTTCCCTGCCTCCCTCTTTCTCATGCCCACCTCCTTCTGAAGGAAGAATTTGAAAAAAAACAACCATATTTTTTCTCTTCCATATATTCATCAAACAAGGAAAAGCCTCCAGAAACAGAAAAGACAAACTGCTGAGTGAACTAGCTTAAAAAGACACATTCCCCTTTAAGAATTAGCTACTGGCTAGAAAGGAAAGTAAGGAAGAAAAAAAATGTAGTAAGTATTGGCTGCCGGCTAAGGCAGCCTCCCCAAATGGCTCCATTCATAAGTAAAGGAATCTACAGGCAAAATCCATTCAGGAGAAAAATACTTCAAAATCCCTTGCAGCAAAACTTACAGCTAACAATAGCAGAGCAATAGAAGCTAACACATCAGCCATCAGCCAAATAGAAATTGCCAAACACTCCTTAAGAACACAAAGCCCACATTGCACAAATCCCAGAACTTCAAAGTCACAAAAGCACATAAGAATCCTTCCACTGTCCATCTCCCTCCCTCCTTCTCTCCTCCGTGCCTCTGCAGCTCCAGAGGACTCTCTCACTGTAAGTCCTTGCCTGTGCTGGCTCTTTCCCTCCCCCACTACACTTGGCTAGGCAGGGCTGCGTACCACCTGCCACTCGTTATTGTACCACAGGTTGAAAAGCCCTGCTCTAGTTGATTCCCACATTTTTTTAAATCATGAAACCATTGAATGTGGTTTTGGGGGTGTCAGCTGAGGCATCAGCAAGATGCAGATGCTTACTCAATCCACTAGGGCAATCCTACCTGGACTGATACATCCTGTTGAACTAGATAGCACCACAAATTGAAGTTCCTAGAAGCAAAAAAGTTTAAGTTAACTGAGGGAGCTAGGAAAATCTGCCTAGAGATAAGAAAAGAAAGCCTGCCAAAAGTTAAAGTGTGTAGTGATTTGAATTTAGGGAGTCCGTTTGCCTTGAGATGTTAGTCCTGGAGTATAAATTCTTTACCTCTATACAGAAACAAAGTTTTTTAAATGTGCCCACCCACATTTCTATGATGATTGGTTAATTTACACCAGCTTTGAACCACCCAGCTTTCGGCTGAGCCAGCAATCTCCCATTGGGATTACTATGAGGGGTTACCTTTAAAACTAGGCCAGCTACTTTCACAAAACAGCTAGATTATTTATTGTAGCTGACTGATTTTATTTTGGTGTGACAGTGCTTTATCATTTTACACTGCCTAGAGTCCATTTTGAAACCCGGTAATAACTTTTAAATTCCTAAGCAATTTTGACACCAAGTTATTTGCAGGAATGTTTCCTCCCGTATTTACTTAATAGCGCCATAAGGTCTTAAATTGAGACTTTTCACAAGATCCCCTGCCCATTGAGGATAGATGCTGACTGAAGAAAGAACCTTATGGGTCCAACTCATCTATGGAGCCATCTCACATAGGATACTTAAATTATGTTACATGCCATGAAAGATCTGTTCGCTTTTTTCCATGCAGCTTAAAAAACATTTTAGAGATATGTACGGAATGTACTGTTATACAGAATGCTAGGATGTTCTCATTTTGGACCATGGTAATGCAGCTGTGCCAGGGATGGAGGCTAATTTTGAAAGAAAATAAAATCTGGAAATTGGAACAAAAAAAATTGTTCCAAAAAAGTTGGAACAGAAGACAGTCTGTTTATGAGATGGCCTCAGGTTGGCCTAGTTTAGAAAAAGACATATTATTCCAATGTCCCCTAGAATCTCCTTCCTAAGAATACTAAATTTTACACATTACTGGTGTTTTGGCATTTTAGAACTTCAGGATTATTGCTATTATGATTTTATGTTATATCTGTTTATCTGCTGTCTAGATGGATTTTAGTGTTTTATATTTTTTATAGATTTTTGACTGTGCATTGTCTGATGAATCCTCTAATCTGCTGGTGCAAAATAATAATAATAATTCCCAATTTTGGTTACAGAATGCACAGAACACTCACTCCCAAATGAATTACTTGAAGGACTGAAATTAGAAAAAGTTTTAGATCTGAGACAACAGGAAGTATTGCATGTCAAGAAGGAGCAAGAATACTTGGGAGTCCTTTTGGATATGTTGAGGAAGGTTCAGTGCTATTTAAAAGGTATATTTTTTAAATGACGATCATTTTAAAATCAGTGTTTATAGTTTCTTCTGCAAATTGTTATCTGATACTTCTTTGCAGTTATTGTTAATATGCTCCTAAAATAGAGCTTGAATATATGGAGGGATGAATGGGAAAGTAACTGAAAATTCTAAGACGAGAGAAATGGAATAATACAGATATGAAAACACAAACTCTTTAGTTTGGTGCTCTAAAATAAATCTTTGGGCAGGTTATATCAAATGCTTAAATGAACTGAAAATTACTATGCTCCAACTTATATTTTGCCCCCCTTTTTAAAGTCGATTTAACTGAAGTGGAACAAAAGCACAGCGGAAATCTGTCACTGAAAACTTTGGATGCTGTTGTGAAAGTGAGAAAACCCACTTCACGCAGTGATGATGGAGTACAGACCTATCTCCATTTGAGTGAAGAGCTGAAAGATGTATCTAAATGTGTGTATGATTATAAAGATAACCACATTTTCCTGCATTGCTGGGAGCAAGCAGCCAAGAAGCTGATGAACAACATGGAGGATTCAGACACTGAACAAACTCTAGATATGGATGAAGTGTATTATTGCTTATTTAATCCTTGTTACAAGGAGTTCCAAAGGATTTATGACAGCTTGAAATTGGGAGACCTCACATTTGCTGAAGTGAATGCTCTGTTCAAAGATTTTAATAATCGTTATGAAGAACTCAGACGTGATTTCCAAAGTATGCACCAACTGCAGTATCAAGATAATGGAGAATGGATAGATGAACGGATCCAGCAGATCCAGCAGTATCATGAATTGGATTTGGCATTGGATTCTGCTAAAGTTATCGACAAAGTCAAGGACGTTTTGAAACTTACTGGTAATTTCGGTGTCCTGCAACAATTGCTGAACTTAGTAAGTACATCTCTTTAGCTTGCCATTCAAAAGACAGTCCAGTAACTGAAGAGATTTTGTATAGTTTCAGTCTCATAAAATTATAAAAGTGTGATATAAGTAGTGGCTACATGCTCTACTCAAGGAGCTGTTGGAAATTACAAACCTCTGCTGTATTCCTACATTTCCTAAAAGGAATGACATTTAGGGGGGGGGGAAGTCACTTCTGTGAATCTCTAAGACCAAAGGGATTAAAAAAATTAGAAGTCTGTGGAACAAAGGGGGGAGGGAATTTGTGTGTTCTTAACATGCAGTATTCTTATTATATGTAATTTATTCTTCAGATAAGTGAATGCCAGTCCTTTGAAGAAGAAAAGCTTTCTTCTATGAGCTCTTCATTGATGCATGCTAAGAAACGGCTGCAAGATATTACTGAAAAACGTCGCCTGTGCCTTGAAGAGCTGGCACTTAGGAAGGAGTTCGTTAACTGGGTCAAAGAGGCTTTGGAAGGTAGAACTGATATATCTCTGTTGTTTCCCCAAGGAAAGTTTTAACTTTATGTTGGGTCGAGCTGTTGTATTCTCCACTCTGTTTATCAGGAAGACACCTGGACAGAGAAAACATAAGTTTAATGAAAGTTTTATTTATCTTTTTGAATATTCTCTTTCTCTTTTCTCAGTCTGACATTTTGGTACTTCTACACTTTCTCTCCTTTGGATTTTTCATTTCCATGTACAATGAGGAACATATACTTGAATGTGTATTTCCTTTCTCTACTGTTACCCGTCCAGAGACAAAGCATGAATTAAACCTTGACAAATAGAACATCTAGATCACAGTTCCCCAAACTTTGAGCACCAGGACCCAGTTCTGTGGAGAGAGATTTTTCCGCGGACGGGAGGGTGTGTGGTTTTGTGTGCTGCCTGCAGCCTATGGATGGGGCTTTGCTTGTTTGTGTAGACCAGTTGCTGGCATGCCGCGGCCCGGTACTGGTCCACGGACTGGGGGTTGGGGACACCTGATCTAGATGCACAATCATGTGTAATCAAAGTCACATATATGCTATTGTGAATAAATGCCGTAGGAAAAGGTAAAGGTTAAAGAAATGTTTCCCCTTCAGATTCCTGTGTAGGAGGAGACCAGGTATGAGTCGATTATACCTATACCTTAGGTCTCCTTGCCCTGCCAGAATGAGGAACTGGCCTTTTAAGAAGGAGCTAGGCTATCTTAGTATCATTGAGGACTCGAATGCAGAAGTGTTATATCACAAGGCTGAAAGAACGGTATGAGAAGGAGAAAAGCAAGCAGAGCAAAACCCAGAGGTTTCGGAGGTACAGTGGAGAACAAGAGGCCATCGGTGATAGCAGCAGCAGCAACAACAACAGGAAGATCAATGTTGGGGGTGGGGCAGAGAGATATTAAATGGTATGGTGATGACAGGATCACTACAGGAGCCAGCAGCAGATTAATATTGGGTGGTAGCTAGTAGACATGGGGAGTGTTGATGTAGGCAGCTGAGGAAGCTGAAAAAATGCCAACGTGAGCCCAAGATATTGGCTTCCAGGATGGGGCTGCCTAAAGCACCAGCCATTGGAGCCTGAGATGTGGCGAGATACCCCAGAGAATCCCAGGGTGCTGGTAACAACCAGACAGAGGCCAGTAGGTATGATGTAACAGCCTAGGAAAATGTCTGCTCACATTTCAAAACTTCTATCAAGCCACAAAGCCAAGAACCTGTTCCCAACCCAAAGTCTAAGTGCAGCAATATAATACTAACTGGGCATGCAGAGAACTGTGCTGTGATTTGGCCGATCTGAATAAAGATAATGGAAGAGTAACGAGTAAGACATTGTAAGAAAGATGGAACTAAGACATAGGATAAACTAAGATAAAGGCTATAATTAGATGAATGCTGGAAAAGAGTAATTCTGAATCAAAGTGAAGGTTATAGCTATAGCTTGTCTGTAAAGTGATAATTATAAAAATACCCTATTCCTGGGAATCCATGTTGCTTTATGCCTGAGTGCCCATAGCTCTAGGTTTAATCTACAATACATAAGAAAGTGGCTCATGAATATTTGGGGAGTGGAGGAAAGCTAGAAAAATTAATAGTAATAGCAGCAGTAATTAATGTTGTTGGCACCATGTGAGGCTTAACATTATAGGATCACAGGAGATTGAGCAACAACAATATCTTTCTTTATACTAGTCCTCTCCATGGAACTAGTATACAGATACGATTACTGCACATCACTCTAAGGATCTCTTGGTAATAGAAGAATTTGAGTGCAAGTGGAGAACCTGCTACTACCTCTGAACATTGACAAATAAAGACTTTGAGGAGTGTTTTGTTTTCTACTTTTGGATTTCAGCCATAGCTGCAAGTGCTATTTTGTGGGATCAGCAGGCAAAAGCTTCCAGGGATTACTACCCATGGTGGTTTTGTTTTGGAGGTGTGTTATGAAGAGTCTGAATTTGTTAAGGCTGGAAGAAAGGAACGACAGGAATAGGCTACCCCTGGTCAGTCCAGTAATAGCAATAGCACTTAGACTTATATACTGCTTCATAGTGCTTTACAGCCCTCTCTGAGTGGTTTACAGAGTCAGCATATTGCTCCCAATATGGGTGCAGTCTGGATCCTCATTCTACTGATGTTGGAAAGATGGAAGGCTGAGTCAACCTTGAGCTGGTCAGGATCAAATTCCTGGAGTGAGCAGTGAGTTAGCTTGCAATACGGCATTCTAACCACAGTCTAATTAATACACTGCATCCTGACCCTCCTTTCAGCTGGTAGCAGTGGCACTCTAGCTTTAGGCCAACTCAACACTGATCTGCTCTCCTTAAGTGTGTTAGAAAGTGGTAAAATATTTCTGATCTTTCTGACTTCTCTGTATTCTAAAACTGTTTCTCAATTAAGTAGCAAAATGTTCATACGGTATATTTCACATAGCTTGTTAGTATTGAGAGGCCTATTTCAGTAGTTGATCTTGTGACTTTTTTTGTGTTTGTAAAGAATTAAGGAAGATGACCTGGGATGAGCTTGTTCTCGGCCATGGTGATCTTCATCTATCCTCATATTCATGCAGACATCAAACAAAATAGTTTGTGCTTTGCCTTAGAAATAAGGAGGAAGGAACAAGGGTCAGTTTGATTCCCTTAGGAAAACTCCCAAAGGAGAAGGAAAAGGCTGCAGATGAGCTAGTATAAATATCAGACCACTCTACTATAATGGTGAGTTAAAGCACCATCACAGAGGATTCTGGGGAAAATAATTTGAATAATGGAGGAGGTGGCTGTCAGGTAAAGATGTGATGATGGCTAAAATGGCTGTTGAACCTGGACTGTGATTTATTGGCTTCAGGTTGGTTAATAAACCTGAAATGGACTGAAGGCTTTCCCCTAATTTGGATTTATGGTTGCTGAGAAAGATTGGGACAAGACTTACCAAATTTTGAGGGGGGAGGACTGGGGAAAAGAGAGATGAAGGGGAACAGCATGATGAGGGACATAGCTAGATGACCCTGGGGTGCGCCTGAGAATGAAGATAAATGAAACAAAATCATAGGTGCTAGAGAATAACCAGCCAGTCATCTGCCCTTTCATCAACCTGAAAGTGAAAGGGACCTAGTAATCCCTGGGAGCTTCTGCCTGCTAATCAATTTAGGAAGCCGTTTTCTTGAACCTAAAAGAATAGAACTAGTAATCGTAAGCTGAGTGAGGTGGGTTTTCATCAACCTAAAGCTTCTTGGGAAAGTGAGGAGCAGCTATCTATGTAAGTGTATTGCTGCCTTTTAATTTTTTTTAATATAGTAGTTATTTACTGCTCCAATTGAAATTTACTACATGTTTTTACATACTTTATTTACACAAATCAAGCTAAAGTGTAAATTTAAGGTAGAAATAATGATGCAAAATACAAACAGAAAAAAACCACCCTACATCACAGGTGTCAAACTCGATCGCGTATCATGACGTATCACGACTTTTTTTGCCTTTGCAGAGCCGGGATGGGTGTGGCCTGTGCATAACGCATCCGGCCTGCGGGCCACCAGTTTGACACGCCTGTCCTACATTAATTAAACTTCAGATTACAATGACACTTGTTTTCCATTGCTTTCTTATTTAAATCCAAAACTTGCTACATTATCTAGTTTAATCATAATAATGATAAAACTTCAGGATCATTTGCCTTGCTTTATCTGGAAAAAAACTAATGTTTTAGGGAACTTTGGAATGTTCTATTTCTCCTCTAAAATGTCCCAACAATTTTATATTAGCTAATTCTCTATTTAGAAGCAAAACCATTTAAAGTTCAGAGGACTAATTTGTAAAAATTGTTGAATCGCACCTGGAACAAAGTAGCCAGTGTGGAATGGAACATTTCCAATGTTCTTCAGAATGCTGGGTTTTCACATCTCTATCATTATTGCATTATTATCATTATTGTTTATTTTTGTATAAAAAAACAAAAAAAGCAATTATAAGCCATCCTAGAAAGAGCACTTCAATACATCCAGGGAAGCCATTCATGAAATATAATTTTCCTTTTTACCTCACAAAGTGCTTTCTTCCTTTCCATTAGACAAAAATGAGCTGAAAGTGTTTGTGGAGCTGGCTTCAATATCTGCCGGAGAGAATGACATGGATGTGGATCGTGTGGCTTGTTTCCATGATGCTGTGTTTGGCTACTCCTCCCTGCTGTATGATTTAAAGCAAGAGGCAGGATTTGACGAATTCATGAAGTGTTTGGAGAATATATGGAAAGCTCTGAAAAGTGATCACAACCTCCCCGCGAAGTTGGTAATTACTGTGGCAGCCTTGTATCTTTCCATTACTCCCCTTTAAATGGCTGTGCATTTGATAAAGATGCTTTATACTTATAGCATATTAATTAGTAAAAATATTCTTTGAACCTGAAGTCTACAAACCACTTAGGTGCTCTGCGTTCAAAGAGAAACATGGAGTTATGTTTTTCCACATGAAGTCCAGTTTGCATATTATGTCAATTGGCGATTTTAGTGAAATTAAATTTAGGTAAAATATGCTTGAAAGCCCAGAAAACAGTGGGGTAGAAATTTTAGAATGTCTGCTTAAATTTTGTCTGTTTTACCTGACTCAGGAAAAATACAAGCTAATGGGAATATTCTTTCTCGTATCTTCTCCCTATAGTGTGATTCTGCAAGATATTTGGATTGGTTAAAAACTATCAAAGAGAGTCATGGCTCTGTGGAGTTGTCTTCTATATCCCTGGCAACCAGAATCAATGAGAAAGGAATCTACAGAATTAAGGCTCCAGTAGAGGGACAGAAGGTGAGACATTGCTTAAAAATGATTCCCAAACAGGTCTGTTTTTTCTTATCTTCTGCTAATTTCCACAAAACTATTTTTAAACGTTCTTTGTGCATTTAATTTGTTTGCCTCTACTGCTGAACCAGCTCTATCTAGATGGTGTAAAATAAAATAAGGATTAAACATCGAAATACAGTAATATATGAAAAGGATATTATTGCATTAAATAGCCTGCTTGTAATGAAAAGGAGTCAGCCCCCAAAAAAGGTATTCATGCAATTTTTACCCCCATTAACATTTTAAATTGCATTTCAACTATATTACAATCACGTTTAAGCATACTTGCTAATAAATTGCTTTCTTTATGAGTGTCTAATGTTTACTGAATTAATACATTTTAAAAATGGGCAGTCTTCATTATGTCCTTGTATATATTATGTTTTGTTGTAAGATTTGCCTGGACACTATTCTGGACCTGACTATCCAAGAAAGTCATGGGGACCAAGAGAATCGGACGTATTCTCTGGAAGAGCTTCAAGAACTGATGAACAAGTTGATGTTGATGTCTGGAAAAGAAGAACAAAGTGCACAAGTGGAGAAATTTTCTGAAGTAAGCTTCCTGAAGCAGCCTGATGCTAATTAAGATGAATTGACGATTTTATATACCCAAAGTATTTAAAATAGATATATTTTGTATATAAAGATTATTGCTTATTGCTCAATTGTAATAGCTATTACAATAGCTGTAATTGTAATGGTCAGGATGTTTCTTTGGGGAAAATGGGATTGTTTCATCTCTTTGCGATATTATATATGTCTCATATCAGACTTTTGGATGGTAAAGCACATAGACACACAATTTGTAATCATTTCTAGTAATAGTAAAATTGTCTCATTGCTACTACAGTGATTCAGTATTGTAATATCACAATGATCCCACTCTTATAGTCAGACATGGGCCTATGTCTTATTTTTTTGGCCCTTTCCTGGATCTCTCATGCTTCCACAGTTCTATACTCTTTTCCGTCTACTCACATGTCTTCCCCCCATTTACAGCAGCAAATTGTATAGGTTGCTTAATAATGATTTGGATTCAAGCTACTGTTGTGTTTTTGTGTGTATTCTTCACTCAGGTATTTTCTAACATTCAGAGATTCGCATTGTCCTTCATGAACCTTTATTCTGCTGGAAACATGCTTTTCCGAAACTGGATTGCTAACATATATTGCTCACGTGAGAGTCTGTTTTGCATTAATGTGAACTTTAATTTAAATTCCATCTGTGGCCTTTGTGGAAGTGGAGATGTGGCAAAGGTTCTGCCAGCCATGTGCAGGAAGATGGAGAGTTTTCTGGAGAGGTGGAATCAGTTCATGTCTGAGAAGCGATCCCAGTATTTTTATCTGAATTATTACATGGCTGAACAGCTTGTATATTTATGCAAGGAGCTTGGTTCAGGGAAACCCAGTGAGTCTGCCTTAATGATGCTGTCTTTCATAAAACACAACTGCAGGAGACAAGATATTGAAGAAGTCTTCAAACTAGTGGTATCTGAAATACCAAAGAGTTTAGATGTAACATATGGACATCAGGCAACTAAAAGAGAGGTGACTGAACACATGGAGGAAATCTGGGGGTCCTATATGGAAAACATGGGTTTATTTCTTCCACACTGCTTTGATTTTGAAACTCTTGGTAGATTCCTATCTACTTTGGCAGATTTAGAGAGAAGGAATGTTGAGCGAAAGTTACCACGAGGTCTTCATTCTAGGCAGCCCAACCTCATTCTTTGCCGTCGTTCTGACATTTTGGTTTCTACAATTTCCATCTACATGAACAATCCAGAAGAGACGCTACCCTCTTATGATGAAGTCTTATTGTGTACACCACAAACCAGCTACGAGCAAGTGGAATTGTTTATGAGGCGATGCCTTACTCCAAACAAGAAAGAAAAGAAGATTTATACTTTACTCTTTGTAGATGAGTTGAGTTACGATGTTGGCTATAAGTTAGAGGAACTATACCAAAAACTACATTTAAAACATACCAGTGACTATCGATTAGTGATGTTCTGCAACTGTGAGAGAGAAGACCGCTATATCCCCTCTGTTTTTAGTAATTTCATCATTCACATGATCCCTCTTCGCCCCCCAAAAGACATCCAAAGTTACCTTGGGAAGCATTGCAAAGCCACTGAGCTTGGAAATCCATCAACCTCCATATTCAAGCATAAGATGTCTGTTGGGATTGTATCTTCTGAAAGAGCTGGAATGGGTGAGAAAACCAAGTTCAAACAACCTCCGATCTTGGATATATAATTGTAGTTTAGCAATAAAATGATCTATATTAGCGTGGTAGTTAATAATTAATATTATTAATTGGGCTTATTTATAAGAAATCTGTTTCAAACCATGTACTATTATGTTAATAATAGTAGCAGTTTATGGTTACGTAGTGCTATAGTTAATTGGAATTGTCATTTTAATTAACATGTAATGTGGATAGTTCTAAACTTCTTGCCCACTACACTGGAGAACTAGAGGAAGAAAGGAATACATAAAAGTGACTTAGCTTAGAACTTATTTATATTATTTCTTTATTTATCTGAATTTATTATAACTGCCTAAATCTAAAGGACTGAGCAGTAGAAGCTGAGGAAGTAAATGTTTGTGGGCTTCAAATTTTGGCCTATTGAGAAAGCATTTTCTTTGTAAGTGTATGTTTTAAAGCCTTTGCGCTTTTATGCACAATAAAGAAACCAACAAAAAAAAGAAGCATCTTCCTCCTGTTAAAAAGCTCAGAAAAGAAGTAAAACATCTCCAGATTCAACTGCCCTTATTGTTCTGCCCACCACAATCTTTGCAACTCTATGATGTGTGGTCCTCAGTCACTGTATCTAGTTTCTTTAGTTAGAGAAATAGTGTGTTATATTTTGTTATATGTATGAAAAATACAGATTCACAAGTCCTGCCCCATCCATACCTTCATTGTAAGCACTAAATAACAATCTTATCTAACAGGAGCCATTCTTGTGAGATAGAAATACATATGTTTGATGGTTTGATATTTCAGCAAGCCTGTATGCATGATAGAAACACTATACATTTTTATAGGGCCACAATGATAGATTCAGTATTTCAGCAGTATACTGCTAGATTCAGCAGAAACCCTAGGTTACTTTTTGAAAAGTTACTTTTGAAAAGAAGCAAATGGGATTTTAAAAAGTTTTAATTTATTCTGATCTTTATTTTTAACTAACTGGTTTTCTTTGATGTTCCCTATATTCTCTATATTAGTTGCTAGGCATTTGTATAGACCACGGGTCGGCAACCCGCGGCTCCGGAGCCGCATGCGGCTCTTTGAGGCATCACCTGCGGCTCCGGAGCCTCCGCCGCCATTTTGGGGAGCGCATGCGCGGGTGCGCGGGCGGGTGCGCAGGTGCGGGGCGGGTGCGCATGCGCGGGCAAGTGCGCATGGGCGAACGGGTGCGCGTGCGCATGGGCGAACGGGCGCGCATGGGTGAACGGGTGCGCGCGTGCATGCGCGAACGGGCGTGCATGCGCGAACGGGCATGCGCGGGTGCGCGCACATGCGCGCATGCACTGGTGGGCGCGCATGCGCAGGCGGGTGCGGCTCCCAGGGTTTTTTTTTTTAGGGAAACGGGTCCGTGCGGCTCGTTGGATGTTTCGGCTGGCCGACCCATGGTATAGACTATGTGAGTTCTCAATCTCAAATGAATTAGTTATTTTATTATTATTTTTCCTGTCAATATCTTAAATGCTTTTTTTGTTAAAAACTATAGGAAAATCTCTCTATATAAAAAGGCTGCATCAAAAAATGAAAGAGCAACTGCAAGGACACAGAGTTCTTTTAAGAACTATTCGGCTGATTGATCCTCATGTGAATGAAAGAAAAATCCTGAACTCTCTGTTTCTACTCCTGGACCAAAAGTCCCAGAAACAGCCTATGATTCTGCATTTTGATATTACTTCTTCTGTGAGTATGTCAGTTTTGATTGACGAGATTTCCCTTTTCATCCAATACATCCTTTTGTGAGAAGATATTCTTATATCTAGAGGAGGAACATCCCTGTTTATTTGTTTTTATTTGTTTTTTTTATTTTAATGATTTTATTAAATGTACATTTAAAAACAAAAGTGGACATAATTCAACCTCCCTGGGTATAACACTGCTATTACAGAAAGAAAAACAGAATCTTAAAATACCTTCTATAACAGGACAGAGTATAACAAGCTGTACATATAACTTCTGTAAAAAACTTCTGTATTTACATATCTTTCCGTTGTGTCCTGATATAGATGCTAATAGGAAATCCTTGCATTATCTACTAATCAATCAATAATCAATAATCATCTCAGCGATCCTCCTTATCTCTAACCAATCGTACAAATTTTTCCAAATTTCATAATACTCTGTTTCAGTTTTATTTTTGATCTCTAGAGTTAACCTGTCCATTTCAGCGCAGGACAAAATTTTATTTATTATTTCTTCTTCAGTGGGGGCTTCCTTTCTTTTCCATTTTTGGGCATATGCCAATCTTGCTGCAGTTAAAATATGCAATAGTAAGTAGAAAGATGCTTTGCTAAATTTATCATTAATCCTAATAAGAAGATTTCTGGTTTTAAATCAATTTTTTGTAGTAGTATTTCTTCCAGCCAATTTTTTATCTGGTGCCAAAAATTTTTCGCTTTTGAACATTCCCACCACATGTGATAATAAGTCCCTGGAAACCTTCTACATTTCCAGCATGTCGGTGAGATTTTTTTATCCATTTTTGCTAGCCTTGTAGGGGGAAGGTGCCATCTATAAAACATCTTGTATAGATTTTCTTTATAAGAGGTGGCTAGCGTTAACCTCCTATTTCTGTCCCATAATGATTGCCAATTATCTAAGTCAATATTATAACCAAAATCTTTGCTCCAGATTAACATTGTTTCTTTTACCTGTTCTTCTAACAAATCTTGTTCTAATAAATATTGATATATCTTTTTTATCATTTGATCTTCTGTTCCTAGAAGGATTTTATCTAATTGGGTATACTCTAATTTTATCCCTGGTTCTTTTTTATCTTTTCTGTATCGCGACTGTATTTGTAAGTATGCCCACCATTCCAACTCTATACCATCTTCTAATAGTCTTTTCCTTGTTTTCAGGTCTCCATTCTCGTCTAAGATATCTTTATATGTGGTTACTCTTCCTAAATTTATGAATTTGGGGTGCATAAATATCTCTAATATGGATAGCCAATTGGGGCTCTATATAATTACATTTTTTAATTTTTATCCACACGTCTAATAGTGCCCGTCTAATATGATGGTTCTGGAAATACTGGTGAGCCTTATATTTCCCATCCCACATTATGGCATGCCACCCTATTTGCATATCATGGCCTTCTAATGCCAGTAGTCTTCTGCTCCTTAAGTGTATCCAATCCTTTATCCATACCAATATTGCTGCTTGATAATATTTTTCCCAATCCGGGAGGCCGAGCCCTCCTCTTTCCTTTGCATCCTGTAATAGTTTTAATTTAATTCTCGGTTTTCTACCTTGCCAGATAAATTTGGATGTAACTCTGTTTAAATTTTCAAAAAAAGCCTTACCTAATTTAATTGGAACACATTGGAATAAAAAGAGTAGTTTGGGAAGTATGTTCATCTTGATTGTCGCTATTCTCCCCATAAAGGAGAGCTGCAAATTTTTCCATCTGTCTAAGTCTACTATAATTTGGTCTATTAATTTGTCATAATTTTCTCTTTTGAGTGTAGTACATCTTGCCGACAGTTGGATCCCCAAATACCTTACTTTTTTAGATGTCTGGATATTGATTTTGTCTACTAGCTCAGTTTCTTGTAAATTGGACATGTTTTTAACTAACATTTTAGTTTTTTCTTTATTAATCTTCAACCCCGCGACATCTCCATAATTTTCCAGCTCCTGTAATAATCTTGTTCCAGATTCTAAGGGGTCTTCCAAAATGAAAACTAAATCGTCTGCATAAGCCTGTAATTTAAATGTCTCTTTTCTAGTTTCTAATCCTGTGATCAGCTTGTCTTTTCGAATTATTCTTGTGAGTGCTTCTAAAGAAAGAATAAATAATAGAGGGGATAGTGGGCAACCTTGTCTTGTGCCTTTTTGTATTTGGACGCTATTTGTTAGTTCTCCATTTATAATTACTTTTGCTTCTTGTTTGGAATAGATTGTTTTAAACATGTTTATAATTTTTTCCCCAAAATCCATCTGTTTAAGTTGAGTCAACATAAAATTCCATTTAACATTATCAAACGCTTTCTGAGCGTCCACAAAAATCAATGCCATTTGTTTTTCGCTATGTAATTCATAATATTCTAAGATGTCTAGTATAATCCTAACATTATGTCTAATTTGTCTTTTAGGCAAAAAGCCATTTTGGTCGGTGTGAATGAATTCAACTAAATATTTTTTAAATCTTTCTGCCATTATAGTCATGAAAATCTTATAATCCGTGTTCAGTAAAGAAATGAGCCTATAGTTTTTAATGCAGGTCAAGTCAGAGTTTTCTTTAGGAATTAGTGAGATGATTGCTTCTTTCCATGAGTTTGGGATTTTTGCTATGTTTAATACATCGTTAAATATGCCCAGTAAGGTTGGGGCCAAAAGTTCTTGGAGGTTCTTATATATTTCGGACGGTAATCTTGTCAGGGCCAGGTGTTTTATTACTTTTTTGCTTTTTAATTGCTTCTATAATTTCCTGGACTGTTATATCTTTATTTAATATATTTTGAAATTCTTCCGGTAAGTCCGCTTTCATAAGATATTGTGATATTCTTTCCTTAGTAACCTTTCCATCCTCTTTATAAAGGTTTTTATAGAAGTCATATATCACCCATTTTTTTCCTTCATTTTGATATACCATCTCCCCTGCTTGATTACATAATTTACTAATCCATCTTTTATCTTTTTGTTTTTTCAGTCTATAGGCCAACCATCTCCCGGGTTTATTTGCCTGTTCAAAAAAATTTTGTCTAATACTTTTTAATTTTTTTGCCATTTCTCCCTTTTCTATAATATTCAATTTGTGCTTATTTAAATCTAGCTGTTGTTTTAGGTCTCTACATTGTGGGTTTTTTTGTAATTCTAATTATAATTTTTTGTTTTCTTCTGTTAAGCTTTTCCAATGTTGCCTTTTCTTTTTATATTCATTGGCCATGTACGCAATTGCAGTTCCTCTCATAACAGCCTTGGCCGTGTCCCATAAAGTTTGAGTGCTAGTCTCCTCTTTCTTATTTGTCTGGAAGAATATCCACATTTGTTCCTCCATCTTATGCTTAAATTCTATTTGGTTTAAGATTGCCTTTTTTAGCGTCCACCTCCTTGTTGTTATCTTCTGTTCTTTCCATTTAATTATAATAGGATTATGGTCTGCCCAAGTATTAATGTCTATTACTACATCATCAATATCTGCATTTAATTCTTTCGTTGTCCAGACCATATCAATTCTGGACCATGATTGGTGCCGCCCTGAATAGTATGTAAATTGCTTTTCATTCAAATTTCTCTCCCTCCAACTATCCTGAATATTTAATTCTTCCGCCATTTTAAAAAAAGTACCAGGTAGTATTCTCCTGCTTCGTTTCCTTACTTCCCCACTCTTATAATCTAATTCTCTGTCTATAATTGCATTAAAATCGCCAATTATACAAATGTTCTCATATTCCATATCAGCAATAACCTTATGCAATTTCTTATAGAATTGTCTTTGTTTTTCATTGGGAGCATAAATTCCTACCAGGGCGACCTTTCTTTTATTCAGGGAAATTTCAATAATCAGTATTCTGCCTTCCTCATCTCGATAGATTTGTCTTGCTAGGATTTTTTCTTTAACATATATCACAATTCCTCCTTTCTTCTGCTGTGAAAGCGATACAAATTTGATTCCTAACTTAGAGTAAGAGACATGAGTCTTTATGTGTGTTTCTTGTAGAATTGTTATGTCTAAGTTTTTCTTACTGAGCTTATTCAAAATTATATTTCTCTTAGCCGGGGAGTTTAGTCCATTTACATTTAATGATAATAGTGTTAATATTTCTACATTACTGCCTCTGCTTTGATCTTGTCGCTCTTGTCAGTCTGTCTTCCTTGGGTTCTTTGTGTCTGCTTCCATCATCATTGTCATAGTTCATTTTCATTTTTTCTCTTTTCTCCATTTCCTGTTCTTTGCCTTGTGGTTCTCGTGTCTTTCTATTATATCTCTCTGTATTGTTCTCTTCTCTTAATTCTCTTTCTTCTAGTTCATCTTCATTTCCTAGGTGCTGCTGTAAAAAAACTTCTGCTTTGTCAATCGAATCTAGCTTATATCTTTTTTCTTGCCAGGTCACCAGAATCCCTTCGGGCATCAGCCACCTAAAATTGATGTTTCGTCTTATTAATTTTGATGTAATATGTTGATAGGGCCTTCTCAGGTCTCTTACCCTCCTGGGGACTTGTTTAAGGACAGTTAGTTGTTTACCTCTGTATTCTATTGGATCGTCCCTTGTTCTGTGCAAAATCTCATCTCTAATTGACTTCTTCACAAATCTGATATGTACTTCCTTGGGTAGGTTATTTCTTCTTGCGTAGTTTGTGTGGATTCTGTACATTTCATCAACCTCATTTGCCATCTCTTCTTTCCCTATCCCTAGGGCCCTTGCTAACAAGTCTGCCATCATTTCTGGGAGGTCCTCCCCCTTCTCTTCTTTCACGTTTTGAAAGCGTAGATAATGGTCTGCTTTCTCAGTTTCAAGCAGGGTGACGGTTTTTTCTAATTCTTTGTTTGCTTGCGAGAGTTTTTCATTCATTTCATCTACTCTTCTTTCCTCCTTATTCATTCTGTCTTCCATTTCTAATACTTTCTGTTCATTTTTCAATATTTGTTGTTGGAAACATTCAAATTTTCCGTCCATTGCTCCCATCTTCTCTTTAAGTTCTCCAGTGTCATTTCTTATTTCACCTATTTCTTTTTTTAAATCCTCATGATTTCTCAGCATAACCTCTTGCATGGATTGCAGCATTGCTTGTAAGTCTTTAAGTGAGCCTGCTCTCTCCCGTGGCATCATCTCTTCAATAGATCTTTGCCCTGCTGGGCTTAATTCCGCCGATGAAGCTTGGGTTATCTGCCTTCTTCCAGTCCCAACTCTTGTTAGATTTGGGATACTTGTCATCTTTCTAAATGACGTCAACCAACCCTCCCACTTATACACAGTCTTTATCTTTCCCTCCACCACACCTGGAGAATTTATTCTTCTTCCAAGGTTATAGTCACTGGCGTCTTATATCTTAACAATGATATATTTTGTTGCTAACAGAATATGAAACCTATTACATTAACACTTCTAATACACAATAGTCAATCTTAATCAATTTCAAGTGTTTATATTCCACTACAGTCCTATATTATCTATATAATAACATGTAACAATAATGTAACCATTAAATTACCTCACTATTATAACCAGTATTCAATTCATTAACAATATAGACCAGGTTTTACAGTCAAACCCTTGACAGTTATAGATATTATTGTATTCAACAGAGACAAATAAATCAGTTTTCTCTCCCTTCTTAGGCATTCAACCTTTCGTTCCTAGTTAGCCTCCTCCCATTCAATCATACAATAGATTATATTCAAGCTCTCAAAACAGTTAGAGTTGATCCCTTTTGTTTTAGGAACTTTTAAAGCAATTAATTCACTTCTTACGTTATGAGTATCACTCTTCCCACCTTTAATGCTAATTGGTCGTCAGTTCTTATTTAAGATGTCCGCTCTCTCTACTCAGTCCATACTGTCACTCTTCAAGTTTATTTTGTTTTTTGTAGCTTCTTCTCGGCTCTGCTGCAAGAGCCAGAAAGAGAAACCACCCTTAATCACCAGTCCTTGCAGCCTGTGAGTCTGTTACTTTAAGGTCAGATCTCTTTTTTCCCCCTGTCTCCTTTTCGCCGCTATCTGACAGGGGAGGTGATTTCTCCCTTTTGCTCCGGAGCTTTTCCTCTTTTCTTCTCTTCTTCGAAATTCTACGGAATGATTTCACACTTACAAGAGTTCGCTGAGTGTTCACTCTGCCAGGTTAGTTGAATCACTGTCCCGCTATTCCACCGCTATTTCTGACAGCAGCCATTTCTTCACGGCCATATTGGGCCGTCTCCTTCACCCCGCTTTCTACTAGGCTTTCCTGCTTTCTGCGTCTCGGACCGCCGTCCTGAGCCACTCAGCTGGGCGCCTCCGCTTCTGATCTCCCTCCGAGAGATCTAGGGCTTTTAAAAAAACCACCGGGAACAGAGAAATAGCTGTGAAGTCGGCACGCTCATTCGGAGCGGCGTCTCAGCACAGCCATTCCATTTGACCGCTGGCTCCGCCTCCATCCCTGTTTATTTGTATGGTCCTTATGTTTCTGTATTCTTCCAGGTTCAGACTGGAATTTCAGAATTTTTGTTCAAGCTCTTCATCTTACGGTATCTGGAAGATACAGATGGGAAAATTTGGCTCCGGAAACAGTGCCACCTCTATGTTGCAGAAATTCTGCAACCGTCCCCCTCACCGAAAAAACAAAGAGGATCTGTAAGTACACCCAGAGGCATAGAATATATATTTGCTGTGTTTTTAGTATTTTAGAGCAGAATTTTAAAACTGGTTTCTGTAAGACAATGGAGAAAATAGGGATTTCCCTTTAGTTGTGCCTACAGAATGACTTAAGGGGAAAAAAAACTACAAGGGACAGAGGGAAAAACATCTCCCTACATGGGATTAAAGTGAAACTGTCTGCAAGGGACCTTTAAAGAGGTTTTCCTATAATCTCTTGTAGCAAAGAAGTAATTCTGTTTGTAGTAATTACAATTCTGCAGTATTGACAAACCATTTCCATAGTACAAAATTAAAATACTGTGGAAAACTGATGGAGCTTTTGAAATAGGAGAATAAATTCAAAAAACCTTTTGATTGTATTATAACTCCTTCCTTTTCTCCCTCTGGTCTTTTTTCAGAAATGTTCAGGGTTGAACTATAGTTTCCTTGATGTATTCCCCCAAGTAACTTGCAGATCTCCTAAAGAAGTACTGGACAACGATATTCAGAATTTATTTCATGACAGCAGTGATCCTGGAGTAGATCAAGAAATATTCTGTAGTAAAGCTTTTCAGAGACCATTCCAGTATTTGATAAGAGAAAACAGAGGTGAAAATCTTGAAGTGTTCCAGTATAGAAAAGGCTCAGTGGAAGGAACTCCAGGAGAATGCCTACAGCTGTTCTTGATCTACTGTGGAGTGATTGATCCTTCTTGGTCAGAACTTAGAAACTTTGCTTGGTTTCTTAACCTTCAGCTGAGAAATTGTGAAACCTCTCTTTTCTGTAATGCTGAATTTGTCCAGGAGACTTTGCAGGGCTTTAGAAATTTTGTGGTCAAATTTATGATTTTAATGGCAAAGGATTTTGCAACTCCTTCACTTAACATTTCTGATGAAAGCCCTGGAATGCAAGATTTCGGAGAGGTTACTGAAGAAGCTCTTGCTCCATTTTTGCTTCGGAAAAAGTGGGAATCTGAACCCCATCCATACATATTCTTCAATGCGGACCGTGTATCTATGACTTTCATTGGCTTTCATCTCCAGCACAATATCAATGGCAGCATTGATGCCATCAATCCTTTGAATGGCAATATTATCAAGAGAAATGTCATGACCTCTCAGCTGTACATGGGATTAGTTCGTCAAAAAGTTCCATTCAATATTAATTTTGATGCATTGACCAGAGCTCAGAAAATTGAGAAACTTTGCATGGTCTTGGGGATCGAGGGATCAACCGATCCTGATGAAACTTATGAACTTACAACAGACAATATACTAAAAATGCTTGCCATTGAAATGAGATTTAGGTGTGGAATTCCTGTTGTCCTGATGGGAGAAACTGGCTGTGGAAAAACCAGGCTTATAAAATACCTGTGTGAACTGCATAAGATTGGTGTCGATGCTGATAATATGAAGCTTGTCAAAGTTCATGGAGGTACCACAGCAGATGCGATCTATGCTAAAGTGAGGGAAGCTGAAGATATGGCAGGATACAATAAGTCGAATTATCAGTTTGACACAATTTTATTTTTTGATGAAGCCAACACCACAGAAGCTGTCAGCTGCATCAAGGAAGTGTTATGTGACCACACAATAGAAGGACAGCCTTTACTGCCCGGCTCAGGTTTACAGATCATAGCTGCATGCAATCCTTATCGCAAACACACACCAAAAATGATCCAGCGCTTGGAGTCAGCTGGACTGGGTTATCGTGTCAAAGCAGAGGACACCAGTGAAAAGCTTGGCTCCATTCCCCTTAGGCAGCTTGTTTACCGTGTCCATGCACTCCCACCAAGCATGATACCTCTGGTGTGGGATTTTGGGCAATTGAACAATATCACTGAAAAACTATGCATAGAACAGATTGTGCAAAAGCTTGCCAAGTCGATCAAAATGTCTGCTAATGAGATCCAAATGATTATTGAGGTGCTTTTTGAGTCACAGACCTACATGAGAAAGCAGAAAGACGAATGCAGCTTTATTAGCCTCAGAGATGTCGAACGCTGTGTGGAAGTCTTCAGATGGTTTCACGGCCACAGTGAACGTCTTATTGAACATCTGGAGAAGTATCTGGAAAGTAATCCCGCTAAAAGTGTAATCCAGAGAGACAGGATAGTTTGGTCTTTGATTCTTTCAGTTGCTGTTTGCTACCATGCTTCCCTGGAACAGAAAGAGGCATACTGGAGAGTAATCTGCGAAATATTTCCAGAACCATATGATAATGAAAAAGTAGTTCTTGAAGAAATTAGCTTAGTTCAGGATCTTTTTTTGAGTGGTGTGCCTGTGAGGGAAAGAATAGCAAAAAACCTAGCTTTGAAGGAAAATGTGTTCATGATGGTAATCTGCATTGAACTTAAAATCCCTTTGTTTCTTATTGGGAAGCCGGGCAGCTCAAAATCTCTTGCCAAGACCATCGTGGCTGATGCCATGCAGGGTCAAGCAGCATATTCTGACCTTTATAAGGAACTTAAGCAGATCCATTTGGTGTCTTTTCAATGCAGCCCACATTCAACCCCTGAGGGGATCATAAATACTTTCAAACATTGTGCTCGTTTCCAGAAAGGAAAAAACCTTGGTGAATATGTCTCAGTGGTTGTATTAGATGAAATTGGATTGGCAGAAGACTCTCCCAAAATGCCTCTGAAGATCCTTCACCCTCTCTTAGAAGATGGATGCATTGATGATGATCCACTTCCTCACAAAAAGGTTGGCTTCGTTGGGATATCTAACTGGGCCCTAGATCCAGCTAAGATGAATCGAGGCATCTTTGTATCCCGTGGAGACGTGAATAAAAATGAACTCGTAGAAAGCGCAAAAGGTATTTGCTCTTCAAAACGTTTTGTGCTACCAAGACTTGAGCCTTTCTTTCCTATCTTTGCAAACGCATATGAAGAAATTTGTAAGGAACAAATTAAGGAACAAATTAAGGAATTTTTTGGATTGCGTGACTATTACAGTCTTGTAAAAATGCTTTTTGCTTTGACAAAAAATTCTAAAAGCATTCCAGGGCCCCATAAAATAGCAGAGGTAGTTCTCCGACAGTGTTTCTTCAGAGATGCTCAACCAGAAATTATTTTTGGTTCCAGCTTTCCCAAAGATCAAGAATACACTCAGATTTGCAGGAACATAAACCGAGTAAAAATTTGCATGGAGACTGGGAAGATGGTTGTTCTTCTCAACCTACAAAACCTTTATGAGAGCCTCTACGATGCCCTCAATCAGTATTATGTCCAACTTGCTGGTCAAAAATATGTTGACTTAGGTTTGGGGACCCATCGAGTGAAATGCAGAGTGCATCTCAAATTTCGACTGATTGTCATCGAGGAGAAAGAGGTGGTGTACAAACAGTTTCCCATCCCACTGATTAACCGGCTTGAAAAACACTATCTGGATATTAATACCGTACTGAACAAGTGGCAAAAGAACATTGTGGAAGACCTCAGGAAATGGGTGGATGACTTTGTAGCAGTTAAAACAGAGAAATATTTTATGGGTCAACAAACATACACACCTTCTGATGTTTTCATTGGCTACCATTCAGACTCTTGCGCTTCGGTTGTCCTGCAGGTGACAGAAAACCTGAAAGAGTCTCTTCTTCCTCAACAGCTGAGGGAGAAAGTGCAAGAGCAGGCCCAGCTGGTCCTCTTGAACTGTGCCACCCCAGATTCTGTAGTCCGTCTCGGTGACTCTAAACTGGACTTTTTAAGAGAAAACTTGGCTAAGATATACTTTCAGCAACAGCAACACACTTCCTTTGCCGAATTTTTGCATGGATCCCTTCGGTCAGACTCTAGAGGCCATACGGTGTTTATTGAGGTAAACTGCAATTAAACTGTTTCTTCCTGTTCCCCCCTCCCCCCCCCGGTGCCCTTTTTCTCCTATTCATAAATATGATGAATTCTTAAAACTGGCATGATATATGGCAAGAGTTGCTTAAAATGCTGCAAATTAGAATACATTTCTATTATCCTTAGGAGTTAGGGCTAGTTACTTTATATTTTGTTTTGGAGATCATAGATACAAACAGTTTTCAAGATTTAGTTCTATCTCGATAAAAATAACATTAGCATGGGGAAAAGTAATAGTTTTTACCAAGTCCAGGCTATTGAGATGATGATTAATACTATCATCTGTACTTACAGAGCAATCTTTGTTGCTTAATAGGTTGTAGAAAATGGCTTATTCTGATGTAATCACAGAACTACTCCAATAATATTAATATAGAAAGCTTCAAGCTTGTGTGTTTAGCTGAGGGAAGGATACCTTGGGGCTACTTGTGACTGGATTTGAACTTCCGATGGTCATTCCCCCCCCCCCAATACATGCCAGAACTTCGGGTATTTATCAACACAGCAGCATTTACGGCTGGTTGCAGCATTCCATGGTCATGTGGCCACATTTTATGATGGATTTGCCAAAATCCGACACTTCACAAAAAACGTGGCCCTAGCAAACCATTGGTTTGCTTAATGACCATGGCATTCACTTAACCATGGATTCGCTTAAAGACTGCCTGAGAAAGCATTGTACAATTTGTTAACGATCGTCACGACTTATGATCATGATGGGCAGGCTCCATTACAGTTGTAATTTTAGGACTACGTGTACCCAAAGCTTGCTATGGTTTCTTTATATTAGTGAATTATTATTTTCCAGAAATTTGGATGCTGCTGTGTTATTGTATGGTTTGGATTTACCCTGAATACTAAATGTTTTGAAATGAAAAATACATGCAGGAAATATTTAGGGTATTAGAAATGCACTTTCTTGTCAGAATCCCAAGATTGAAGAAGACTCTAGCTGAGCAAATTGAAATAAGATTTTGTCTTCAGAATGTTTTCCTAGCATGTCCATATGTAGCAGAAATGTTGAGAAACCTGTTTTTCTTTCAGTGTAAGAGTCTGGAATGTTTGAAGTAGAGCATAGCTTGGAACAAACAAAGGACTACTTCAGGACTATTTCTGAGTAATTGAACAAAGGAATTTACTATACAAATTTAGATAATAAATAAATAAATAAAATGTTAAATAAAATTTCTAAACTAAAATGGTTAGAAAGTTACCTGATCTTTTTGTAACCAGCTAATTGATGGTGTCACTCAGATCCTTCCCGATTGTATGCCAAGTCTCAAAGCCTATACTGGTAGCCATTGTTAAATGACTGCCTAATTTAATGATAATTTGCAATTATGGTGATGAAGAATATTCACATTTATGATTTTCATAGGTGTGTAAAGCCAATGAAAGCTGAAATAAGCTCATAAGCAAAGTCAAGATTTCACTTAGCAATTGCTTCACTTAACGACCAAGTTGCTGTTCCCAATTGTGGTCTCTAAACGAGAGTCACCTGTATGCGTAGGAGAAAGGAAAGGAAGAAAATATTTCCACTTGGATAATAAAAAAACAAGAGACTGCATGACCATCCTGTGAAAACTTTGTTAATATTTGACAGAAAAACCTGCTGTCTTAACTGTTACAGATCACGACCTTCTCCAGGCTCTTGACTGCAGCAGACACAGAATTGCAGCATGATTCAGACAGTCTGAAAGTTTTGTTCTTGCAACAATTTGACACGGAGTACTCGTTTTTAAAGGATATTCGGTGAGTTTTCATCATCCACAATGGTTGCAGAATAATGCAGATTTGTATGTTTCTTTATATTTCTTTTTTGGAAGTGACCTAAAAGTGCTTGTAATAAAATAAATGATTAATAGAATAAATTTCATATGATAAGAGGAGTTTTATAATTGAATTGTAAAATATAAATTGGAGGATTGCAATGAAGTTATGTTACTGTTCAAACTGCTAGAGTGTTTGGTGAGGTGACCTTGTTTTAAATAAAGGTCTGGATGTGAGTGATCCATTCTTTCTGCAACAAAGTAAAGATCATTTAAACATTTCTGTATTTTCTCAGGAAATTTTTTGCTATGAGGACAGATGGGAGTAAAATCCTCATTATTCAGACTGACTTTGAAAATGGATCACTCAGTGCCCAGCTCATTGCCTCAGCCAGGTAAGTTGCCTGTTAGATAAGACTATTAGATAAGCAATACTGAGCATATAATCAATTAATAGTTGCTGTAATATGTTTATTTCCCCTTCATGGATTACTGCCTTGTCGTGGCGAAGGGGCTTGCGTAATTCAATGAAGCTATGAGCTATGCCGTGCAGGGCCACCCAAGACAGACAGGTCATAGCAGAGAGTTCTGACAAAATGTGATCCACTGGAGAAGGAAATGGCAACCCACTCCAGTATCTTTGCCATGAAAACCCCATGGACAGTACCAAAAGGCAAAAAGATATGACGCTGGAAGATGAGCCCCTCAGGTCGGAAGGTGTCCAATATGCTACCGGGGAAGAGCAGAGGGCTAGTACTAGTAGCCCCACAAAGAGTGAAACGACTGGGCCAAAGCCGAAAGTACGCTCAGCTGTGGATGCATCTGATGGTGAAAGGAAAGTCCGATGCTGTAAAGATCTATTATCCACAGGAACCTGGAATGTAAGATCCATGAATCCAGGCAAGCTGGACGTGGTCAAACAAGAGATGACAAGACTGAACATCGACATCTTAGAAATCAGCAAACTAAAATGGACAGGAATGGGTAAATTTAATTCAGATGACCATCAGGTATACTACTGCGGGCAAGAATTCCTCAGAAGAAATGGAGGCTTAAATTGAAGAAAGTAGGGAAAAACACTAGGCCACTCAGATATGAACTAAATCATATCCCTGATGAATATACAGTAGAGGTGACAAATAGATTTAAGGAATTAGATCTGATAGAGTGCCTGAAGAACTATGGACGGAGGTTCGCAACATTGTATAAGAGGTAGCAACTAAAACCATCCCAAAGAAAAAGAAATGCAAGAAAGCAAAATGGCTGTCTGAGGAAGCTTTGCAAATAGCTGAGGAAAGAAGGGAAGCGAAAGGCAAGGGAGAAAGAGAAAAGATACACCCAATTGAATGCAGAATTCCAGAGAATAGCTAGAAGAGATAAGAATGCCCTCTTAAATGAACAGTGCAAAGAAATAGAAGAAAACAATCGAATAGGGAGGACCAGAGATCTCTTCAAGAAAATTGGAGATATGAAGGGAACGTTTCGTGCAAAGATGGGCATGATAAAGGAGCAAAATGGCAGGGACCTAACAAGAGGCAGAAGAGATTAAGAAGAGGTGGCAAAATTACACAGAAGAACTATACAAGAACGAGCTTAGCGTCCCTGATAACCACGATGGGGTGGTCACTGACCTCGAGCCAGACATCCTAGAATGTGAAGTGAAATGGGCCTTAGGAAATCTGAGCAACAACAAAGCTAGTGAAGGTGACAGTATTCCAGCTGAGCTATTCAAAATCTTAAAAGACGATGCAGTAAAAGTGCTACACTTAATTTGCCAGCAAATTTGGAAAACTCAACAGTGGCCACAGGATTGGAAAAGGTCAATTTACATTCCAATTCCAAAGAAAGGCAATGTCAAAGAATGTTCAAACTATCGCACCATTGCACTCATTTCACATGCAAGTAAAGTTATGCTTAAAATTCTACAAGCTAGATTCCAGCAGTATGTGGATCGAGAACTTCCAGAAGTACAGGCAGGATTTCGAAGAGGCAGAGGAACTAGAGATCAAATTGCCAACATACGCTGGATCATGGAGAAAGCTAGGGAGTTCCAGAAAAACATCTACTTCTACTTCATTGACTATGGTAAAGCCTTTGATTGTGTGGATCACAACAAATTGTGGCAAGTTCTTAAAGAGATGGGAGTACCAGACCATCTTATTTGTCTCTTGAGAAACCTATATGCGGGTCAAGAAACAACAGTGAGAACTGGGCACGGAACCACTGATTGGTTCAAAATTGGGAAAGGAGTCCGGCAAGGCTGTATTCTGTCGCCCTGCCTATTTAACTTATATGCAGAGCACATCATGAGAAAGGCAGGGCTAGATGAACCAAAAGCTGGAATTAAGATTGCGGGGAGAAATAACAACAACCTAAGATATGCAGATGATACCACTCTAATGGCAGAAAGTGAAGAGGAACTAAAGAGCCTCTTGACGCGGGTGAAGAAGGAGAGTGCAAAAGTTGGCTTGAAACTCAACATTAAGAAAACCAAGATCATGGCATCCAGCCCTCTCAATTCCTGGCAAATAGATGGGGAAGAAATGGAGGTAGTGACACATTTTCTCTTCCTGGGCTCCAAGATCACAGCAGATGGGGACTGCGGCCAAGAAATTAAAAGACACTTGCTCCTGGGGAGGAAAGCTATGGCAAATCTAGACAGCATACTAAAAAGCAGAGACATCACCCTGCCAACAGTATAGTCAAGGCCATGGTTTTCCCAGTTGCAATGTATGGCTGTGAAAGTTGGACCATAAGAAAGGCTGAGCGCAAAAGAATTGAGGCCTTTGAACTATGGTGCTGGAGAAGACTCCTGCGAGTCCCTTGGACTGCAAGGCGCTCAAACTTGTCAGTCCTAGAGGAGATCAACCCTGACTGCTCTTTAGAAGGCCAGATCCTGAATTTGAAACTCAAATACTTTGGCCACCTAATGAGAAGGAAGGACTCACTGGAGAAGAGCCTAATGCTGGGAAAGATTGAGGGCAATAGAAGAAGGGGACGACAGAGAATGAGGTGGCTGGATGGAGTCACTGAAGCAGTAGGCGTGAGCTTAAATGGACTCCAGAAGATGGTAGAGGACAGGAAGACCTGGAGGAATGTTGTCCATGGGGTCACAATGGGTCAGACACGACTTCGCAACTAACAACAACAAATATGTTTATTTAACCATAATTATAAGCCAGCCAAGTTCATAGATTTTTACATAGTCCAATAAATACTCCAGGCCAATATTCTAATTTCATGGAGAACTATCTCCACCTATTCATACATCAGAATGAGGTGGGAAAATAAATTTTATCTGTGTTGAAATAATAGGAGCTGTTGGGCAGGTGAATATAAAGACTTTAATTTAACTTCACAAAAGAATGATGCCTGTTTCTCTTTTCTTGCAGGTATTCAACTGTTAATGAAGTCAACAAAATACAGAAGAATCAAGCCAGGGTGTTTGTAATTTTCATCACTAAGCTGTCACGAATTGAAGGAAGAAGTTCCTATATAGGATTTCACGGAGGTAGGTTGGCTTATGTGCAAGAATACAGAACAAGGAGGCTGGAGGTCTATTAAAGGGGCTGCTATGGCATCAAGGTTGCTTCCTGCTTCCTCTCACAAATGGTCCCAGCAATGTGATTTACAAATTACTGCAGTATAGAAAGAGATGTGCTTCTAATACAGGGGTGTCAAACTGCCGGCCCATGGGCCGGACGCGTCATCCGGAAGCCGCGCCCACCCCATTGCCGGCAATGGCAAAACCGTCCCGATACGTTGCGCGACATCACGTGACGTCTT
This sequence comes from Azemiops feae, assembly GCA_023970755.1. Classification (NCBI taxonomy): domain Eukaryota; kingdom Metazoa; phylum Chordata; class Lepidosauria; order Squamata; family Viperidae; genus Azemiops; species Azemiops feae. The sequence goes on along the minus strand of JALGBA010001038.1, from coordinate 211,805 downwards.
GAGTTTGACATGTCTGTTCTAATACAAGGCTACAAATAAGATGAAATTTTTATTATGTCATTTCCGTGCAAGAAAAGCTTTGCAAATTTTCTTATGTATCATTCATAAATACAACTCTTTTATTTTCCATATTGTTAGAAAAATATTTTGAGCAGCTCTGTAAATGCATCAAGGTATGAAGCTTGTTTCATTTATATATGTTATTTATTACATAGAGATTCCTTCTATTACTTACTACAGTACTGATTGTGTTCATTGTCAAGATAGCTGTGAAATAGCCATATCATAAATCAGGATGGGACCCTCAGCCTATAGGTTGCCAAACCCCTTTTGGGTTGTCCACAATGCACCGTCTGAAAAGATCACAAAACCTTGGTGACAAAAATTGCTGAAAATCAGTGATTTGGTTTTTTGCCATATTTAATTGGGAAACATGAAAACTATATGCTGTTAAATAAGTTTAATGCATTTAACTTTACTCCTCCAATTCCGAGTTTCCTGAATTACAAAAGAAAAAGTAAATCCCTATTGTCATTACTGGACCTCAGTCCACTAAAAAAAAACATAAATGTATGGAGTTCAGGCGGTATAGGGAAACATTCTTGCTTAAATTTAGTCATATTTCTGTTCTGGATATATACTGTTAATTTTACTGTTAGTACATATTCCTCAAGTTTGGTCAGCCATAAATATTTACATATCCATTATGCTATTCCCTTTTGGGATAAATGAAGTTATGCAATATGCAAGAAATGAATAAAAGAAGGCTTAAAGAAAAGCCAACTCAAATCAATTTTTTATGGCCAAAGGACCATCAAAAAAGTCAAAGAAAACAACACAGAAAAAAGAAGGAAGTGTAACTAGATCTCTCTCTCTCTCTCTCTCTCTCTATATATATATATATATATATATATATATTATCCTGGTGTTCGCTTTTTCTTGTAAGAATTTTATCTCCATATATATATATATATATATATATATATATATATATATATATATATATATATATATATCTTTGATAACTGCAAAAATACGAATCCCGGGCATATATATATATGGAGATAAAATTCTTACAAGAAAAAGCGAACACCAGGATAAAAATAAACAAGGCTGTTTAATATAAACAGGCCTGTAGTTAAAAGAGCACTTAACGTTCGTTGGCCAAACTGCCGACGTCCTCAGAGTTGGAGTGGGAGGCATTCTGGGAGCTGGCCTATATAGCCTCCTGCCTCTGCGCCCGGCTTCTCGAGCGCGTCATCGGCCCATTGGTTGTAATAGTCCACAATGTGCTGAGTTGGTCTACACCTGGCAATCTGTCAGTGGCCTTGCTGGTTGCCTTCAGATCCTCCTTCGCTTTCCTTGAGCGCGTACATGCACTCGGGGGGTGGCTGTCCAGCTGCCTTTGCTCCTTATCTCCTTCCCCTCCCGTTTTGGAGCGATCTCTCAACCTACAATTAAGACGCCCTGTGAGGCTGTCACCCTCCCCCAAGGCCGCTGTTGTCTCACCCGTAGCTCCCTCGCCCCAACCTTGCGAAGGATGGCCATTCGGGCATTCCTGCTCTCTGTTTCCCCCCCCCCTTTTTTTACTCTTTCCAAGCCGCTTCCGCACGTTCGTTTCAAACGTCCGATCATAACCCCTTGTTAGTCCATCATCTCCTCCCATGGCAGTCATCGCCGCTTCACCTATAGCCCTATCTCCCCACTCCTGCAGGGAGCTGTCCAATTGTTGTGACTCCTGATCCCCCTCCCCTTTTTTTGCCAGTTCGCTATCCTCTCTGGGGATCGCCACCTCCACGTTTGTAATTCCATCCCCCTGCTTTTGCAAAGGGCGGGCTGGCCGTCTGCTCCGTGGGTCACCGCGTTGTCTCTCCCACCTTCTGAGGGTCTGGTAAGCCGGTAGGAGGTCTATATGTCGGTTAATAGAGTTCTCATCAGAGAGCCAGGCTTCTTTAAGAAGGCGGCCACCCTTGGTAGTCTCACGAGATATGGCCTGCGCATTGTCCAGATCGAATGTATGATCAAGGCTGGCCATATGGGCCCACACTTGTGAGCGCTGCTCCTGCCTTTTAATTGCCAGTTCATGTTCATGGACCCTAGTCCTGAGCCTTTTGGTCGTTTCCCCAACGTATTTGCAAGGGCAATTCTTGCAATTAATTCTATAAACTATCGAAGATCTTTCTTCATTGGGGAGCGGCTCTTTGGGACGCATGATCTTGGTTGTTAGGATCTGCTCTGGTCTATGGGCAATGCTCACATTGTGGGGGGCCAGCAGACGTGCCGTGGCCTCAGAAACACCACCGATGTAAGGTAAAGTTATGCGTGTAGCTGGTGTTGTTGCTCTGGAATGTTGGACCCTGTGAGGTTGGTGTGGTCTGCTGTAACGTCTCACAAATTCCATAGGGTAGCTATTGAGCCTGAGGATGCGATACAGATGTTTTTTCTCTTCAGTTTTGGCTCTACCTGTGCTGCAGTGGGAATTAGCACTTTTGAATAAAGTCCTGACACAGCTAATTTTATGTGCTACAGGGTGATTACTCCTGTAGTGTAGCGTTCTGTCAGTATGAGTGGGTTTACGATAAACAGACGTGCCTAGAGAGCCGTTAGGGTGCCGGCTGACAAGTACATCCAGAAAGGCAAGTGTGCCTTGGGTCTCTTCTTCTGCTGTGAAACGGATGTCTGGAAGTACCGAATTCAATTGTCCCAAGAATTTGGAACTATCTTGTATTTTGATGATTGCAAAAGTATCGTCCACATAGCGTGCCCAAAATTTGGGGCGGTACTTGGCCATGACTATCATCTCCAACCGCTGTAACACCGACTCCACAATAATGCCTGAGATGGGGGATCCCATAGGCGTCCCTTTTATTTGCTCCTATGTGACGCCCTGGAAGATGAAATATGTTTTTAGGCATAAAGATAGCAACTGTACCAAGTCGTCAGTATGGAGAGAATCTGGATGCTGTTCCTGCTCCTCTTGCAGGCGGTCCTTTATAACCATGACCACCAGATCTTGGGGGATGGAGGTGAAGAGTGAGGTAACGTCAAAAGAGATCATTACCTCATCTTTCTCTATCCTTAGGGGCTTTATTCTCTCAAGGAACTCCTCAGCGGATTTCACCGTGGTCTCGTTGTTATCGACCAGGTGACCAATGCGACCACTAAGCCATTTGGCTAGTCCCGAAGTTGGTGTGCCTCTGAAGGACACGATGGGCCGTAGGGGAATGCCCACTTTGTGTACCTTTGGGAGGCCGTAGAATCTAGCCATGGCCGCGTCGCTGGGGCGTATCTTCCTCAGCGTCTCGTCATTGATTTTCCTTCGACGTTTGAGATTGCTGAGTACTTTGTTAATGCGGTTTATATGTGTCGTCATCGGGTCTTTGGTGATGACTTTGTAGGCTGTGGTGTCATTAAGTAGCGCCAGGGCTTTATCAGTATATGCTGATCTGTCCATGACCACCGTTGCCCTGCCCTTGTCAGCTGGCATGATGACAATGGTGTTATCCTTTTTTAGTTGTTCCAGGGCAACTTCCTCCTCTCTAGGGAGCACCTGACATTGTTTGTCGCCTATCAACAGGCCTGTAACACGTTGTCTGATTGAGTTTCTGACCTCGTCGTTGGTCTCAATACGTTGGATGGCGGGTTCTAAGACCGCCACGAAGTCAATCGCCCGTGCATCTGTCAGATTATGGCCTGCATCTCTTTCCAGGAGGGCAACCTGTTCACAGGTCAAGGGTTTAGAGGACAGATTGTGGACCAACTTGTTGGTATGTCCACCATTGTTCGACGCTCGTAGGGCATCCATTTTACGTTGGAGCACTGTTCTTTTTGGCTGGCTCGCCCTTGCGGTGGCTTGGTGGACCTGTTGATAAAGGGCCTGGAAGTGTTGGTGTGTCAATGCAATGTGGCAGAACTCCCGGTGTTTGTGGGTTCTAGTCTTCCACATTTCTATGCGCCTATGATGTTCATTAATAAGGGCGCGCATGGTGCGGTGCTGGAATTGGCGAGTAATCCTCTGGCACTCCAATGAGTCCAATAGGGGTTTTCTTCGCAAAGACTTGGGGGGTAGATCTCCCCGGATGCAGCCATGGAGGAAGGCCAATTTTCGATAGCCAGTGGATATGCACCGTGTGGACTTCTCCCATCTCCTAGTGTGGAGCAATACAGCTCACTCATAATTGTCCTTTATAACACTAAAAATGTGAATCCTGGGAATACACATGTTGATAAAATTCTTACAAGAAAAAGCGAACACCAGGATAAAAATAAACAAGGCTGTTTAATATAAACAGGCCTGTAGATAAAAGAGCACTTAGCTTTCGTCGGCCAAACTGCTGACGTCCTCAGTTCTAAAATCCTAGAACTCTGGGAAGGATATAAACCAGCTGTTTATTGTTAAAAGAATAAAACAATAAAAGCAACTATTTACAATACTAAAAAACAACCTTAGCTTTCGCTGGTCCACTGCCAGCGTCATCAGAGTGAGTGTTAGGGGTGGGGAGTTTTCTTATAAACCTTGCTGACTCAGTATTCCGCCCATTGATCGTGTGATAGGGCCGTCCGTCCTAACTGGCCGTAACTGCCTCAGTTGTCCAGCAGAATGTTGGCCCCCTTCAACGTAAAAGTTGCCCATAGGCCAGACCAGACCCTGCGTGCCAGGATTATGCACCCCAAAGAGCCACTCCCCAACGACGAAAGATCCTCTGTTATATACAGAATTAGGTGCAAGGATTGCCCCTGCAATTACGTTGGGGAAACTACCAAGAGGCTCAGGACCAGAGTCCATGAGCATGAGTTGGCAATCAGGAGACAAGAACAGCACTCACAGGTGTGGGCCCATATGGCCAGCCATGACCATGTGTTTGATCTTGCCAACGCTGAGGCCATATCCCGGGATGCCACCAAGGGAGGCCGATTGCTCAAAGAGGCCTGGCTGTCAGACAAGAATTCCATCAATCGTCACATAGAGGTCTTTCCGGCATATCAGACGTTAAAGGGGTGGGAGGGATAGCGCCGTGACTCACGACAAAGGCAACCAGCCTGTTCCTTGCAGGACCAGAATGATGGGGCGGAAGGGGAAAGAATTGCGATCCCCGGAGAAAACAACAAATTGGCAGCGTGTCCTACAGGCAAGACGGACACTCAGGCTCGGCCAGTAATGAGAGGGGAGGGGAGCAATGATCAAGCGCAACTGGGCAACCAGCCCCTAGGCGCTTACACGTACGCCAGGGGAGGAACAACGTTGGCGAGCAAGAAAAGAGCTTTGGAAGCGTGTCCTACAGACAGCCTCAAGACGGACATTCAGGTTCGGTCAATAGCGAGAGGGGAGGGGAACGAGTGTGAGCAACTGGATGGCCACCCCCTAGGTGCTCATACGCACACCAGGGGAGTAATAGCATTTGCGAGCGGGGGAATGGTTTCGGAAGCGCGTCCTGCAGACAACTCTTTGGCGGACGTTCAGCTTCGGCCGGCAGCAAGAGGTGAGGGGAGTGAAAGGTGAGAGCCTACGCACCAGGATTATGCATCCAAAAGATCCACTTCCCACTCGGGAGCAATCCTCGGTGGTATATAGGATCAGGTGCAAAAACTGCCCCTGTAACTATGTTGGAGAAACCTCCAAGAGACTTAGAACCAGGCTCCACGAACATGAGTTGGCAATTAAGAGGCAGGAACAGCACTCGCAGGTGTGGACCCACATGGCCAACCATGGTCATGAGTTCGACCTCGCCAATGCGGAGACTTTATCCCATGATGCCACCAAGGGAGGCCGCCTGCTCAAAGAAGCCTGGATGTCGGATAAAAACTCCATCAACCGGCATATAGAGCTTGGCCCTGCGTACCAAATGTTAAAGGGGTGGGGAAGGCATCATACCAACTGGCAACATAAACAACCTGCCCGCACCAGACATAACTGGAAGGATGGAACAACAGAAAGGACGACCACCATGTCCCCCGGAGAGAGCGACGAACCAGAAGCACACCCCACAAGCAAGACAACGCCCCAGACCCAGCGGGGCACAAAAAGGAAAGGGGGGGTGATCGAACACTACCAGACGAAGACCAGACTATAGGGACGTGACCACACTCAGCGACGAAGGAAACAACGAACAGCGTGTGCAAACCGCGAGACGATTATTTCCTGCACCCCCGCACACGTGCTGAAGAAACGTGTGCGGGGGTGGGAGGGAAAGAAACAAGAACGGGTTGACACCCGATCCCCCGGCATGAAACGGGAGGAGCAATCATGGGAGGTAGGCTACGTTGTAACATACTGAGCCTTTGTGATGTAACCTCTTGAGTTCTGTGGTGTAATGTCCTGAGTAGATGGCTGTGATGTAACACATCCACGAAAACCGACACCGGACCCAGAACAACACAGGACACCACCACCAATCACCCTCACCAGACTCAAACCCAGACCCATCCCATAGACAAAATGCAACCATCATCCAGAATCCACACCACGGCGGCATCACCAACTGCTGCACCCCCCGCCGACCCCCACACAAAGCAAACACACGCCATGAACACATGGCCAGACCGCAAACTCGGAGCCAAACCAAAGCCCGTGATGTTACATCACAGCCATCTACTCAGTACATTACACCACAGAACTCAAGAGGTTACATCGCAAAGGCTCAGTATGTTACAACGCAGCCTACCTCCCATGTTGTGGCAGCACAGGACTCAGGATATCACTACAATAGAGCTCAGAATGTTACCACACAGCCCATTACCCAGGTACAAAAGAACAATGGGCACACAGCCAGCACCTCAGCCACACAGGATGTTACCAAACAACTGACTAATTTGCTTACATCAATTCCATCTTCCAATCAAGATGTAACAACACAGCCAACCAACCCGCTTACAGCAACAAAGCCGACACGCCACACCCCCCTCCAATATTTATAGAAGGACGGCAGCTCCGATCACGCTTTGCTCGCACAAGCACAAAGCCGAAGACACCAGCCTGAAGATGGCGAGTGGGACCTCGTCGAAACGTCGCCAAGATACTTCAGTCTTACATGGAAAAAGACCCGAATACGCCAAGACCTGCATATATATATATGTATGTATGTGTGTGTGTGTATGTGTATGTGTGTATGTATATATATGTGTATATGTATGTGTATGTATATGTATGTATGTGTATGTATATATGTGTATATAAATATATGTATATGTGTGTGTGTGTGTGTGTATGTCCTTAATTGTATTAAAAACACGAATCCCGGGTATACACATGTCGTGAAACTGATAAAAACGATCACCAGGATAAAAACAAAAACAAAACTGTTTAATCTACAGAAGTACTGAGCTTTCGTCGGCCACACTGCCGACATCGTCAGAGTATAAAATACAGGATCCGGGAGTCCGTTTTTATGTGACTGGCTGCCTCTGCGCCCTGACCCTCGATCTAGTCATTAGTCCGCTCATTAGCATCGGGCGCATTGTTCTTTTTTTTTTCTTTTCGTTTTTCTTTTTTTTTTTTTTATAATATTTTTATTTTTTTAAGACAACAAAACATAACACACATAGACATACAATGTATACTCCTTTTTTTTTTAAACAGCAATTTCGTAACTGTAATCTTCTATTATTTACATTTTCCCCCCTTTATTCTTCTTTTTTAAAAAATATTTGTCCTTGTTGTCCCATTGTTTCTTATTTCCATTTTCTTCGTTCATACTATATTTCATACTAAGAATAATACATATTATTACTATACAATATTATACATTATTATACACACATTTTCCCTTTCTTGACCTTTCTGCGTTTATTTTCATTTATTATTTCTAGTCTCCAACCAATCATACCACTTATTCCATATTACATAGTATTCTGTGTCTTCCTTTTCTTTTATCTCTTTTGTTAATTTGTCCATCTCCGCACAGTCTAAGATTTTCCTTATCACTTCTTCCTCTGATGGTATATTCTCATTTTTCCAGAACTGTGCGTAGACTATTCTTGCTGCCGTTGTTATATGTAAGATTAAGTACCGTATTTCTTTACTGTATTTTCTATTTAAGATACCCAGCAGGAAGATCTCTGGTTTCCAATCTACAGGTTGATCTATTATTTCTTCCATCCATCTTCTTATTTTAGTCCAGTATTTTTTTTGCAACGGGGCATGTCCACCATAGATGATAATATGTTCCATGTACCTTTTTGCATTTCCAGCATGTCGGTGAGTTGTTCTGGAACATCTTAGCAAGCTTTGCTGGTGGAAGATGCCATCTGTAAAACATCTTCAACTGATTTTCCTTGAATGCCGCAGACATAGTCAGTTTTATGTTTATTTCCCATATTTTTTCCCATTTCTCCAATTCTATGTTGTATCCGAAATTTTTTGCCCATCTAATCATTGTGTCTTTGACAACCTCATCTTCCATTTTATATCTCAGTAAATATTTATATATATTACTAATTAATTTTATTTCTGTTCCATGTATAATTTTATCCAATTCTTGCGATTCTTTTTGTATTTCATATATTTTTTTGTCCTCTGTATATTTAGATTGGATTTGTGTGAATGTCCACCAATCAATCTCTCTGCCTACATCTTGTTCCAATTCTTGTTTTGTTTTCAGATTTCCCTGTTCATTTACCAATTCTTTGTATCTAATTATCTTATTTATGTCCAGTAGGTTTGGGTGTTTCAGAGCTTCTGTTGGGGATAACCACATTGGAATTCTTATATAATGTTTTTGTTTTATCTTTTCCCAAGTCTGTAGCAATGCATCCCTAACTATATGTCTTCGAAAGTATCTATGTACTTTATATTTTTCGTCCCATAGAAATGCATGCCACCCCGCTTGCAAGTCGTGTCCTTCAAGTGTTAAAATTCTGGTATTTTCCAATTTCATCCATTCTTTTAGCCAAGTTAGGCTTGATGCTTGGTAATATATTTCCCACTCTGGTAATGCCAATCCCCCTTTATCTTTCGTATCTTGCAAGAGTTTTAATTTAATCCTAGGTTTTTTTCTTTGCCATATAAATTTAGTAACCAATTTATTTAATTCTTGAAAGAATGTTTTCCCTAGTTTTATTGGAATAACTTGGAACAGGAATAATATTTTTGGCAATATATTCATTTTGATCGTTGCAATCCTCCCTAAAAATGAAATTTGTAGGTTTTCCCAATTTTCTAAATCTTTTTTTATCTGGTGTAGTATTTTATCATAATTATCCTCCTTAATCGAGGAGCACTTCGCTGTAAGCCAAATCCCTAAATATTTTATTTTTTTAGTTACGCTTATTTTTGTTTTATCTTCCAATTCGCTTTCCTGTGCCTTTGTAAGATTTTTGGTTATTAATTTGGATTTATTCTTATTAATCTTAAGTCTGGCTACCTCACCAAATTCTTCTATTTTTTGAATTAATTTAAGGCCGGTTTCTAATGGGTCTTCCAAAATAAATACCAAATCATCAGCGAAGGCTTGGACCTTATATTCTTCCTTCTTAATTTTTAAACCCTTTATTTCTTGGTCCTCTCTGATTTTTGTCAGAAGTATTTCTAATGATAAAATAAATAGAAGAGGAGAGAGTGGGCACCCTTGTCTTACTCTTTTAGTTATCTCAATTTTTTCTGTCATTTCGTCATTCATAATTACCCTAGCTGTTTGTTTAGTATATATTTTCTCAACCATCTTTCCAAATTTTGTCCCAAATTCCATGTAGTTCAGTTGTGTTATAATAAATTTCCAGTTCAAATTATCAAATGCCTTCTGGGCATCAAGGAAAACCAGTGTAGCTTGTCTTTCAGAGTGGACTTCATAAAATTCTAAGGTGTTCATTATTATCCTCATATTGTTTTTTATCTGTCGTCCTGGTAGAAATCCATTTTGATCTGGGTGGATGTAGTTATTCAAGATTTTTTTAATCCTTTCTGCTATTATTGTTGCAAATGTCTTATAGTCTGTATTCAGTAAAGAAATCGGCCTATAGTTTTGAATTTGTTGCAAGTCTGAGTCTTCCTTAGGGATGAGAGTAATAATTGCTTCAGTCCAAGATGCCGGTATCTTCGCCTCCTCCAGCACCTCATTACCGCATTGTTCTTAAAGGGGCCGTGTTCTTCAGTGTGTTGGCAGTTTCCGAGGTTGCTCTCTCCCCTCCATTTGCTGTTATTCCCCTGGCGCGTATACAAGCGCCTAGGGGTCGGCTGTCAGATTGCTCCTGCTCGTCCCCCCCACCGCCCCATTCATCTTAGCCTGCCTCCGTGTCACCAAACTGCCTAGCGTTCTCCCATTTGCCAGTCCTATTGCTTTCCTTGCTCGCGTGCAAACCTCTGGGGATTGGCTATCCCATTGTTCCCGTCCCTTGTTGCCCCCCTGTCTCGTAGCCGGGCGAGCCCCTATGTCTGCCAGTGGGTTGCCTATCGGGCGCGCTCTTAGAGCCGCCCCTCCGCTCGCTAACCTTGCCCCCCCCCCGGTGCGCATGTGCGAGCGCAGAAAATAGTTGTCCCGTTTGCACTCGCTGTTTTTCGCCTTTTTTGTCACTGGTCGGGGCCGTGCAACTATCGCCAAATCATTCAAGGGGCGTGTTTCCGATGCGCTTCTCCCCCTCCTAAATCCTGTTCCTCCTCCTTCGCGTGTGTAACTTCCTGGGGGGTGGTCGTCCAGCCGCTCTCGCCCTGCGCCTGCCACCCTCCCCGTTGGCGAGCGTGCCCACGCGTCCAGCCAAGAGCCATCCAAAGGGCACATCAGAGCTCTTCCCCTCTCTTCAGTATGTGTGCACATGTCACGGGGGTGGCTATCACGGTGGGTACGCAGACCAAGAGAAGAACAAGGATGATGAGTAGAAAAGGCACAGGGGAAGCACGCCCCACAGACACCCCAGACACGCACAGCCCAGTCCGGTTAAGACGAGGGGAGGAGGAAAACGAGCAGCAACCACCAGATAGCCACCCCCGTGACCAAACTGGCTCTCTATATAAAACATCTCTTAATTTTGGACAGGTCTTCTACTTCATGTTGCTATAAATGCAAAATCTATTTTTCCATATTTTTTTTCTTAATAGAAATATAAATGTATACAAGTAGTCCTCAACTTATGACCACAATTGAGCCCAGAATTTATGTCACTAAGTGAGACATTTGTCAAGTGAGTTGTCCCCATTTTACGACTTTTCTTATCACATCTGTTAAGTGAATGACTGCAGCTGTTAAATTAGTAACAGGGTTGTTGTCAATGCTGCTAACATTGGATGTTCTTGCGTTGACAAAATATGCAGAGCTGTGTGGTATTTTTAGAGTTAACTTAAATGATGCTGGGAGGGGAGGAGAAAGAATGTGTGTGGGGATTACTTTAGATAGAAGCCCAGCAACGGAAAGGAACCTTTGCCCTTCAAACTGATTGGAGAACGTGATTTATGACAGCAAATTAAGGGAGGGAAATATGCTAGCAAAGTATGTGCTCAGGGGAGGGGAATTCAGATCTTGGCATCCCTCCATGCCGTGCCGACACATTGTAACATGAATAAAGACTTTTTAGGATAAACAATGCCTGGAAGTTCTTTGAAGTGTTCCATTAGTCGGAACCATGACAGTTGTTAAGTAAATCTGGCATCCCCATTGACTTTGCTTGTCAAAACGTCGCAAAATATGATCATATGACCCTGGGACACTGCAACTGTCATAAATACATGCCAGTTGCCAAGCATCTGAATATAAATCACATGACCATGGGGATGCTGCAACGGTCATAGCTGTGAAAAATGGTCATAAGTTATTTTTTTCAGTGCCGTTGTAACTTTGAATGATCATTAAATGAACTGTTGTAAGTCGAGGACTACCTGTAATAAAAATAGTATACCCCTTCAGACTTTTGTAATATTTTTTCCCCTGACGTCTCCATGATTTCTTTGGAGGCTAACGTATTTGTTGGTTTCCCATAATCCTGTCCTTAGCCCCCCCCCATCTTCCCTGAGACATATGATTGACCAAACTGAAAGGACGTGTTTAACTTCAATTTTATACACAATATCCACACATTAATTGAATTAAGGCCCTTGCTGTTACATGGTAAAATATACATTATTGTATTATCCTACCCTTCCCTGTGTTAAGGTTAAGTGGTTTTCCTTAAAAACGAATAATGGGAATACAGGTAATAGCTGTGACATCTCATCTGTTGTTTTCAGGGCTGTGGCAGTCTGTGCATATTGATGATCTAAGAACCTCCAAGGACATGGTCTCGGATATAATATCCCTCCGAAGCATCACCGTCAGCCAGCTGTTTTCTGAAAATATGGGAGAGTCTGCAGAGAATCCTGAAAGTAAGAAGTTCCAACTACATGTTTATGTAGTGCTTAATCCCAGCAGTTTGTAATAATTCCCATCATCGTTTTTAGAGTCAGGTAGCATTCCTGTACGAGACTTTCTTTATCTTTGTAGCTGCAGGGACAAAGGAAGAAGAAGAAATAGAGGAGGAGATGGAAGTGGAGGCATCACCAATATCCAAACCAGAAATACTTGTAAGTCTTAATGTGCCTCACTCATTCAGTTTGATTGTTTCCCTTCAATCTCGGGGCCAATGATGTTCTTCTTTGTAACAACTTGCTTTTTTTGTTCAGTGAAATTGATTATAGAAATAACATAACATGTTTTTCATATATTTGTATCTAGATACTTATGATTAGCTATCTGTTCTAGCCTTGGGATGATTCACACATTGCCCTATTAGAGTAACATGCATAAACATCAGATATAATTCTTATTTCTTTTTTTTAAAAGAAAATTTTATTGGTTTTCTAGTTTTACATTTAAGTATTGGAAAAGCAACGTGGCGGCTGAGTTGGTCAATAATTCCATAACATACAAATATCTTTAGTACAGATCTCAAACTATTACATTAAGTGTTTCCCCTCTTTTCCCCTTAGTATTTACTGTCTCATCTTTAAATTAGTACAATTCTTATTATATCAATTAAATAAAAAATAACTTTCTTGCATTTATCAAAAATTTTTAGTTTATACATATCCTAGTTGTTTTAGCATTCAATCTTTTTAGACAATCAATGTCCTGATTAATTTTTCCCAATTTTTGGTTTCCCATTAATATTTATATTTCACGTTATAATTTTCAAATTTTAAATAACCCCAATTCCCTTTATCACAATTCATCACAAGATCTAATGTTCAGAATACACGTCTTATCTATTTGAGTTCTCACCATCTTACATCAACTAATTAATAATACAATATAATATTCTTATTTTCTGGTAATTTCCATATATCTTAAATTTAGTAACCAAAATTCCTCCTATTTCAACATTTAATACTTCCTGTCTTTTTCTCCTAATATCTACTATCTCATATTTAAGCTAATAATTCTTATTATTGCTGCTAGGTAAAAAAATATTTATTACATTCATCGATTGGTTTTTAGCTTATATATATCTTAATTACCTTTACATTTAACCTTTATAAGCAATTCAATGTTCAAATTTAACTATTAATATTTATACTTCTAAGTTATAAACTAAGTTTTCTTTATCTCATCTCATAACAATGTCTAATATTTCAAAGTACACGTCTTATCTATTTGGGTATATTCTATTTTAATTCGCACAAATAAGTCAAAACCCCAATTTTCTTCAGTCTTATTCTAGCTTTCTTTCTTTGCCAAATCGTCTTCCATGTCCATGCTTTAGAGTCATCAAACAAATCTTCCTGTATTGTTATATAGATTATTTGACGTAGAAAAAACCATCTGGTCGCCATTTTTTTGAGAGGACTAACAAATCATCTCTCTATTTTTCCATCTCAACATAGTTGTCCTGAACTGTTTATCTTCTCTTCAGTCTATTCTTCTTCTTGATCCTCAGGTTCTTTCTGATTTATGTAGAAAGTCTTTTCCTTTTTCCATATTGTCAGTCCCTTTTTTGGGTTTTCCATTGACTGTATTTGTAGATCAGTTGAATCTTTTGTCATACTCTTTAATTGTTCCACCTTTTCTATTATATTCTGTGTAGTTGATTTTTCAGATGTAATCAAAATTTGAGTTTGTATATCTGGGCTGACATCTTGTTCTTTTTTGTAACCACTTATTTCATCAGTAGCTGTAAGAATAGTTTGATGAATTGCTTTTAACATAGAGAGAATCTGTTCTTGATCTTCATCCATATTTTCTTAGTAATGTATTAGGTTAAAAGCTTTACAATCAGAATGCAAAAAAAAAAGATTTTGTCAGTGAATAAGGAACACATCTGGGCTTCTCTCAAGGTTGCATAAGTCTTATCTATTTTTCTGGGCTGCTGGCCAAGTCTCTTTTAGACAATAACAAATTGTAGTATCAGGTTTAGCCACAAGATGTCGCTCCTACCCTTAAAAGTTTTCTTTTGAATCCGAAGTTTTTATAATCTTTTCAGTTTTGCTTCTTTCTTATAAGTAAAAACCCCAATCTTCAATAAGCATAGAAGATCTTTTAGTCCACAAACTTTAAAAAATAGAATTCCAATTAGGATCAAGTTGTTCTTTCAACGTTTTAAACTCCCCTGGATAGTCAGTCGCCGCTGTTTCTAGAGGGAAGGGTAAAATCTCCCTTCCCTCTCCAGAGGGGGGAAAGTACTTAAGGCAGCTTATGCAGGTAAAGAAAATAGTTAGGGTTTAAGAGACGTAGATCTCACCCAGTCTCGTCTGCGCTGCCTTAAAATTGCCTGATGGCAAGTGTGACTTCGGCTGTCTGCAGCCTAGTGACGAGCCATATTGCTATGGCCGGTCTTTCGTCCGCCGGTTTGGAGGGCTGCCCTGGATCAAGCGGAAGAGCTACTGCCCTCCCGTGATCCAACAGGGATCACCTCCTTGCTGGTCGCCCCTACAGGGCAACTTTTGACCCTTTCCAGGGTCCTCCAGTGAAGCGAAACTGAACGCGGAAGACAGAGCTTGCCTTCCAGGCGTCCATATTGGCTGCGTCGGCAAACTGATATAATTCTTATTTGTGATCACTCCATAGGGATCACTATTTGTGATCTTTATGATAGCTCCATTAGCTACTGTTTCAGAAGATTATATAGATGAGCAATAACGTATGCCCTTTCAGTTATGCAAAGGTGTTCTTTTGTATCTGTTTTCTCTAGAAATTGAACTTTCTATACCTGGCTGCCTACCTCCCTAGTTCCTAGTGGTGCATTGTTTTTATTTTACTAAGGTGTTTATCCAGGCAAAAGTTTCTCTTTTTCGGTAACTGGGTGATTGTTTTACCTGGGTGATTGTTTCTCGTTTGTGCTCCCAGGCATTGGGGTGAATCCAGAAGGGGGCATCTTAGAGCACCAGAGCCTTATCTGGCCCTCAGACTCTGTTTTTTTTTTTTGGTGAAAAAGTTGGTGAAAAAAAGGCTGACGTAATTTCCTCCTGTTGTATAGTGGAAAAGTAAAAGTAGTGCTATGTAAAACAATTTAAACAATTGTTCTGATCCCAGTGGTTGTGATAAAATGTTGGTCTGATCATAAGAGAAATGTCCTGGACACCAAATGGGCCTGTTTCAAGCTTGGAATACCCTTTTTCAACTTGAAAAGGCTGTTTTGCACTTAGAACTTTTCCACTGATAAAAAGCACTGTTCTGGCAAATTTCAAATTTGCACTGTTAGTGGGAAAAAAACTTGACATGTAAGCCCTAGTAAAATACAGCATAGTGAAAACAATAAACCAAATACCAAAGAAAATTTCTAGGAATCCTCCCCCATGGAAGGGAAACATAATGGTCCTGGACACTTGTGTTATTATCTCATACTTTTCAAATGTGACGCTCAATTCAACTATCAAAAGGCTGTCCAGCTCAGTTTAATCAGATGCTCATTCACATCTCAAGGGATCTGATAACCATAGAGGAAATTATTGTACATGTTTCAGGATATACTAATAGGTTTTTAAGGTAAGGTAAGATAAGATAAGATAAGATAAGATAAGATAAGATAACCTTTATTGTCATTTTTTTACTGTGGGCACAATGGCACACATCAAAAATGAAACTAATAAGTTTTTTTTCTTCTTCTGTGTCTGGAAAGTCTCAGGCGTTGGATACTACCGTTCTTTTGAGGAGTTGTGTTCAAAGTGCTGTCGGCATGCTAAGAGACCAAAATGAGGAAGCTGGTCGTAGCGCTAAGAGAATTGAAATTCTTCTTAGCCTCCTCTCTGAGGAAGGTATATAATACAAATATGTCCAGAAGGAGCATGGTCTTTTGTTAAAGTGAAAGATATTTTAATGCAAGTTCCTCATGCTATATTATATGAACGCTCAGGATACGGAATGTACAGTAAAGGGTAAAATAAAGGATCAGTTTCTGTTTTATAATTCTTAGAATGTATTTGCTCTGTCTGTGACTGTGTTTGACTAGACCCCGTAGAAAATCAAAAGATGAGAGCTTGCCTTCCTCCTAGAGTTCTTTGGAAGTGTCAAGTAAGTGTGTGTGTGTGTGTTTGTGTATGTGATTGTTGTTAGCCTGAATCAATCCACTATAGGATGATGCTTCTTCATTGAAAATTATGGACCATAATCTACACCCTTGTTGAATGTGAATTGGTAGATCAATCATTTTATTTCCCAGTCTAGGGTGAGAGAAAGCGAATGTATAGGAATCCTATAGAATAGAGGAATCCTGCAAAAGGAGAAGGGTTTCAGTCTTATTCACAGCTGCATAATGACTCTTCTTCCCCATGCCTGGTATTTATTCATAGCCTACCTTTATTTATAGCCTACCTTTATAGCATACCATTAATAGTGGTGAAATAAGTGGCATCACAAAGTAGTTAAAAGAATAGAAAATAGAAAAGGAATAAACTGATACTTCTCACAATGGGTGTGTAGACTGCAAATAATTCTAAATCTCAAATTATTGAGGGCAGTGCCCAAGTTTGTAAGTCATGTAGCTCTTCTTATGGAAGCAAATCTATGATTCTATGTAGGATCATCAAGCAAAAGACCAGGAAACGTTAATTTTGATTCAAAATCTGAATTACCCATCAGTCGTTTCTTTCATGTTCTTTGAAATATATTTCTAAAAAGTGGCTATAAAAATTTTATAAAAATAAAAATTAGGCTGTCCTGTTGTTGTTTTTTCAGGCAACTTCCTGAAGATTACAAAGAGCCGTCTTACTTGCCTTTTGAAGAAACAGGAAGAGAATTTCTTCCAGGTGAAGGAGTGGGTGCTTCGGGAGGCCTCCAACCTTACTGCCCTCCAGGAAGGAGGAACGTTCAGGTATAATGTATAGATTAGGTATTTGCTATGGGTGTTGTTTACCTTACATGCAGCTCTATCATTCATCTCTATTGTATTTGTTTCCTGTGTCATATTGCTACTCTGTGATTCATCTCTATTGTTCCTGTGATTCTGTTGTTGTATTCCCTCTCTCTGTAACAACATGGCTTCTGCACAGTGATGCCTTGTATTTACTGACTCCACATGAAACACCAACCTTACTGCCCTCCAGGAAGGAGGAATGTTTAGGTATAATGTATAGATTAGGTATTACATTCAAGTATTCATCAAATACTCTCTGGAGCCACCTGGTTGTTTTTTTTAACTGGTTGCTCAGGTTGAAAAACTGCCTTGAATCCAAATATGGCAGCTTCTGGGAAATTTAGTTTAATTGCAATTTGTCCTTTATTGAAGTTTTAATCTTTTTTTCAGTAATAAAATACGCATCTGGGGTTTTAAAATTTTCTCTAAGGTATCTTTAATACACTAGGAAGTTAAACAAATCAGCTGAAACAAAAAAAAAGACATTTGGTTTCTTTAGAATGTGCTTTTCCTCTCTTGATTTATATAGACGCACGCTGTGGAAACGGATCCAGAGTATGGTGAGCCCATTTCTGGCCTACCTGATATCTATTTTGGACAGAGATTATAATCTGGATTTGCTGGCCGAACCAACAACAAAAAATTGTGTGAAAGCCTTGTGGTTGTTCATCTTCAATGAAGTAAAACTTCTAGACATCCCTTATGTCATGGGTCAGAGCAGGTAAGCTATGGGAAGAAAATGGGGACAAGGTTAAGAAACAGATTTGTTGATCACAGAGAGAAGTAAATGGAATTTGAAGTAAATATGAAGGAATAACGTGGTATATGCCTATATCAGTAATGTGCGATTCTGGTTTAGCTTTTCATTTTTCAGTGAACCTGGCTTATTAAAAAAAATGTCTGAACAGTTAACACCTCTGTTGAACATAGCTAAAAGATAGGAAAAAAATCTCTCCAATCGCCAACATTTTGATAAAAGAGCGAGGTAGAGTAAACAGAGAGTTTCAGTAGAACAAATTGAAACAGATTTATTTTATGTGATGGTATTTCTGTTATTCCATATATATAAAATGGTGTGTATTAAATACATCCACCATATAATCATCAATCCATTCAGTGTCTGTCTTTAAACTGATCACATTTTTATGTGTACTTAAATTAAAATATATCTCATTATACCTTGCTTGATTATTTTTTACATTAATACATTCAAAATGTATTGAAAAAGCATCTGTTCATTTTAAACTTACTTTATCTTCTTTAGCTCTCAAACAAAACCAATTCAGGTGCAGAATTACATAGAAGTGTCTACAGGGGCTGGCAATAAGATGCCTTTCAGCTGGAAGATAAAGGATTATTTGGAAGATCTTCGGGTTCATGCACAACATATTACTAATAACGAAGGTGAGAAGACCAAGGGGAAGTTAAAAAAAGGTCCTTTTGTTGAAAACCTTGGGGAAATTTGGCTCGAATTAGCGCCTATAATTTGTAAACCGATCAATGGGCAGAATATAAATTTGATAAATTAAGTAAAAAACAAAATCAAGAAAATTGTACTTTTCATACTAAATTTGTTTTATGCTTTAAAGAGGACTGGTTGACTTTATTTCTGGGGGAGATGCAAAACAATTTAAATCCCATTTTGTTTTCCAGCCCATGCAGAGAAGTTTCTCGACATCTTTCAGCAGACACCACTGGGGCAACACATTGCTTGCTACTCGGAGGAAGAGAAGGCCGTCTTTTTTCATTGTTATGTCAGAGACTTTATTCTCCTGGCAATGGGTGTGACTTCAGAGAGGGAACTAAATGTGCGTATTTCAATCCTAGAAGGCTAGATATTGGAGTCAAAAGCTTGCTTCATGATGCCCAACAGCTGTGTGCTGTAGTAGGTGCTGGTTAGTGAGTAGACTTGGCACTTAATTACCACTATATGACATGCAGATAAATGTGTCCCATGTATTGGAAAGACTATTGAAATCCTTACGATTCATCAGGTGATTGTGAGGGGAATCACCTTCAAATATGCTGCTGTATATTTTCAGATGTTGCAAGTGGCCCTCTTGTCATGCGTGGAAGAAATGAAGGCCGCCTCTTCTGGGGCAGGAACAAGAGTGCTCTCCCTTCCTTGGGTCCACCTTGGTTATCATCAGTTTAGGAGTCGTCTGCAGAACTTTTCCCGGATTCTTGCTGTGTACCCTGAAGTGCTTCATACCCTTGAACAAAGAGAAAAGAACAGAAGCTGCACGTTGCACAGCCAAATGGTGGGTGGGCTGTAACATTTAATCTTAATAGGAAAACATGACACCTGGGGTGGGGTGGTGGAAGTGGTATTCTCTCTGTGTTCTCTCCAGGCAGGTCTTCAAAAATGCTTTTATGGGCTATATACTCCTAATGAATGTATTTGCTTTGTAATGGGAATACATGGAGAATCCCCTAAGCAGGGTCAAATAATAGAATTGCTTTTATAGGTGTTCATATATAATATTTACTCTCCCATAAATAAAATTTAAATAAGATATAGGTAACTGATCTCAATATATCGTGATAAAATTACAACGAAAGCTTTTCATTAAACAAATAAAGCAGGCTGAAAACAAGAAGTGTAAAGTTGAAATGAAAAGAAAAATGGGGATTTTAAGTCAGGAGAAATGTAAGTCAAAATCAAAAAGTCAAACAGAAATAAAGGGGATGTAAAACGGGCCAATAAAACTGATGGGTGGGATAGATGGGAAGAAAGCCACCTAAAATCACTAATGGTATTACAGAAGGGAACTACAGGTAGTCCTCATTTAGTGACTGATATTGGGACTGGCAACTTAGTTATTAAGCAAAGTGCTCATAAAACTGTCATTAAATCGTGACTGTGATTATGATCTTAACTCCAGCTTTCCTTTGCTTTACAGACCTGCAAAGATTGTGAATGGCAAGGATTGATCATAAAATTACTTTTTTGTAACTGTCATAACTGAACGGTTGCTAAACAAGGCAGTTGCTAAATGAGAACTCCTTGTATTTATTTAGGGAATTATTTATGTATTTGATTTTTATACCACCATACTTGTCGGATTATTTAGCAAAGTACAAAACCATAAACACAATGAGGCAGTGAGAGCATCAAAATCCAAGTTGGTCTACTTTACCAAAGGATGCTTAGATTTGATCATCTTAATGTAATTCTCGGCCCTAATGGTAGGACGAAGTGTATGTTCTTACATTACACGTGTGTGGTAAGAGGCTTCTTTATGCCTGTTTGCCATAGGTGGTAGATGTGTTTGCTGCGCTGGCCTGTACTGAAATGTTATCCTCGGCAGTCCTGACATGGAAAACTCGTGCATGGCTCCAGCAGGTGAAGGACCTTCAAATGCCCATTGAACTGGTATGTGCAGCAAACTGCAGCCGAGGCAGTGGAAGCCAATGCAGCCAAATGCTCCAAGAGGTCAAGTAAGTAAAATTTCAGGGTGGTAGAAAATGTTGTTTTGGGTCTACTTTTGATGGTGGTAAGATCATTTCACGGTTGCTTTTTTCTATTGTTGATAAGTTGCTGACTTTTTTCCGACCAACTTTATAAGTTGACTTCCTATGATAATCGCATGCTTTCTAAACATCTTTAGTTCCTGTTGTCTCAATCCTAACATAGGTTGGATCTGAATCTGCAAAGTGGCAAGCATGGAATGCTATGTTTGACAGTCGTGATTTTTTTGAGGCTAGATTGGTTCAAGAGGACTAATGTGTACTTCAAGCTCTTTTGACAAAAGCAGATGCATTTGTTCCTCTGCCCTGCTGCACTTGATCACCTCTTAACCCCAGTTTTCAAGACGGCCTGGGTCAATTGTTAATTCCCAAAGTAACCCTTTGTTTCTACTTGCAGTCGGGCTTGCAAGTGAATTCATAGGTTTATTTGCTTACATAAAAGGCAGTACTGATCTCTTTATTATATAGCTAGAGTCCATTTGTTTTTCAGTTTAGCTTTTTGATAGTATGCTTTTTTTCTTTTTAATAAATTAGGCTTTTTCTTTTAACAGGAGCCAATGGAATAGGGTTTTCTCAGTGTCCCTCTTTGTGGAGCATGTGCTGCTTGGAGCAGAAACTCTGATTCCAGAACTGAAGGAGCTGGTGAAGAAGTATATCATGAAACTTAACAACGTAAGAATGATAGCTTCCCCTGATTGGAAATATTACTTTAAGCATTCATTTATTTAGTTGGTTGTCAACAATATAAGCAAGCACTCCTTATTAATTAAAAAAATCATTTTTTCTAACCATTTGGCCGCATTTGCGGCCAAATTTCCTATGCCTGGCATAGGAAACTGATCTGGTCACAGTTGTGAAACTGATCTGGTCACAGCTGTGAAATGGATCTGGTCAGCTTCAGGCAGCAGAGTCATCTGACAGGAGGGTTCCAATCAACTTAATTAAGACCTGGGCTTGTTCATTTGTGAGTAGCACTTTCTGGAGAAGGCTTTGGAGAAAAACAACCTCTGCTCTGCGTGGAGGGAAAAGAAAAGGAAAATGAAGACACCGTATGAGAGAACTTTCTCTGAAAAAGACAGCAGCAACCAGTGATCTTTACAGTGTCTTCTCCATTTCTCTCTGTCATGTGTTCTCTTAGTGATCATTCTGTTTCCAATGTAAGGGCTGAACTGTGGTTGCTAAGTGAGGTAAGGGTGTACAGTCTTCTCTATTTAAACATTTAGGTTAATTACTATATGTCAACCTCAGAAGCTATACTTTGTTCAATTGTAGGGAATAGAAGTGCCCCCCCCCACTTTTGGGGGGGGTAAGCTGTTGCTTCCTCTTCCTCCTCCTTGCGATCTTCATTTGCTGAGTTTTACTTCCATAAAGTTGTACGTATTTCCAACTGGGACGACTTCATTGTGTATTTCATTTCACTCTGTTGTATAGTAGTTATTTCTTATTTGTAGTTGAAGAGTTAAATATATTCTGATCAGGGGATCCATGGTCTACTCTATACTAAGAAATGTGCCATTTGTTTTGGAGGAAAAAATAAGTGGAGTTTTGGGATCAGTTCATTCAGTGGAATTTTGAGAGCTACATTATGGGCACTGTTATATTTTATGAGTTTGGCCCATCATAAAATACCTATTTTATTAGATGGCAAACTGATGAGGCTGTTCCTCACCACACCTGCTTAAATTCCCAGGATATTCTCTGCCACCTCTGCTTATCCAAACAAGAATTGGATTGTTACCGTCCAATATCTTGTTTTCTCAGAATACCTTTGAAGTCTCCTTGGATCATGAAAACATCCTTAGAAATAAAAATGAGTATTGAAGCTGATGCTTTACAGTGTGTGTTAGCCTTCCGTTAACTTTTAAAATTAAAACAATACTTTATTATTTTTATAAAGAATATTTACATAA
Organism: Azemiops feae; assembly: GCA_023970755.1. Classification (NCBI taxonomy): domain Eukaryota; kingdom Metazoa; phylum Chordata; class Lepidosauria; order Squamata; family Viperidae; genus Azemiops; species Azemiops feae. The sequence goes on along the minus strand of JALGBA010001038.1, from coordinate 189,180 downwards.
GCAAAAGACAAATGTAAAGTAAAAAGAAAGGGAAAAGAAAAAGTACAAAGAGCTAAACAGAAAGAAAATGTAAAGAAATAATCAGAAAAAAAGTGACTTCCGGCCTTCTTTCCAACATTATTCCCCCTCCCTCTTTGATATCCCTTCGGTCCTCTCTTAATCTTTTTTCAGTCATCATACCCATAAATCACTACTTTGCTCTTTTCTATTTTCAGCAAAAAGTCCACAAAAGTTTTCCAGTCTTTTATAAAAATAATTGTTTTAACCAAATGGGTCAGTTTCTGACAATTCTGCCATCTTCTCAATCTATTCCAATCTATTGTGGGTATTTTGGTGTTCCTGCATTATAGGTGATATAGTAATCTTGCTGCAGTTTCCATATATAAAATCACCCATGAGTCTTTTCTAATTGTCTTACCAGTAAATCCCAGTAAAACGAAATCTGTTTTTTTTAGTATTAATCTTTATAATTCTTTCTATCATTGCATGTATTTGTATCCAAAATTTTCTAGCTTTTTCACAAGTTCAGAAGGCATAGTAAAATGTCCCTTCATGTTTTTCACATCCCTGATATTGGTTTGAAGTGCCTTCATACTCCTTTGATAATTTCTCTGGTGTCATGTACCAATGATACATCATTTTATAAAAAATCTCTCTTAATTTTTAATACAATATCAGTTTCATCTCATTTACTCATATTCTCTCCTGTTTGTCCATATATATTATCTATATCCCTCTGTAGTCAATTTTGTTGTCTTGACTTTTATCTTGAATTCTCCATGTTCCTATATTAATAGATCTTGATACTTAACCATTTTTCTTTGCCTCTTGTTTCGTTTCTTTAAAATGTTTCCTGTATTGAGACCAATAAAGATATTTTCAGGCACAACCTGGGCTTGTATTTATTCCTTATTTTCACATAATGATTTTTAAAATCTACATTTACTTTAACTTAAAGTAAAAGTTTAACATAAAAAGCCATGCCAATCAAACCTCTGATTATGTTACTCTAATTCTAACATTCTCTTATTTTTCAACAATACCCACTTTTTCATCGAAACCAAACAGCAGGCTGCAAAATACAATTTAAAATCAATAATCTTAATCCTCTTCTTTCCTTTGGATCTTGAAGAATTTTATATTCAGCTCTTGGTTTTTTTATTATGCCATGTAAGTCTAGATACATCTTTTTTATCATTGCTTAAGAGGCAAATCATTTTTCAAAATAGATATTGTTTGAAATAAAAGCATTATTCTAGAGTACATTCATCTTTACCTCAAAACTTCTCCAAACAATGATACTTGTAACTTTTCTCATTTTTAACAAGTCTTTCTTAATTTCATTCCACATCTTAACATAATTTCTCCTTCTGTCCTGGCCACTTTTTACCGAGGCACAATTGAGAGCGTTTTAACAAACTGCATCACTGTTTGGGTTTGGTGGTAGCAGTGCCTCAGATAGAAGGTCCATACAGAGAGTCCATACAGAGCTATGCGCTTAAAGCTTGAAATATTGTTTAGAGACCCCATACACCCACTTCATGGGGTCTCTTTCTGTTGCTTCCTTCTGGGAGGAGGTTTTGAAGTATTTATAGCAGAAGGGGCGTTGTCTTACCTGAACGCCTTTTCTCAGCAGGACGATGGAGAATCCACCAATGGGTTAGGACTATCTTCCTGCCCAATAAGAGACTAAGTTTGCCAGAGTTAACACGCCTCCTGCTGGGCTGATATCCCAGACACGACGAAGGCGAAGCTGCTGACAATGGACCGCTGTGTTGGCTCTCTGTGCCCCTAACACAGGACCTGACGGCCCCAAGGGGATGGACGTGGATTCTCCATCGTCCTGCTGAGAAAAGGCGTTCAGGTAAGACAACGCCCCTTCTCCAGCAGGACGATGGAGAATCCACCAATGGGACATACCAAAGCCGAGCTGTCCCTATGGGAGGGAAGCAGTCAGGGCCTGTGTCCCACGTGATGATGCCACTTGCCGGAGTACCCTCCGGCCAAATGATGCCTCCGCGGAGGCGAATTTGTCCAGCCTGCAAAGCCGCACAAAGGGGGAAGGCGAGGACTAGGTCGCCGCCCTGCAAATATCCCCGATGGGCGCCTGCGTAGCCCACGCTGCTGAAGTAGCGGCACTGCGGGTAGAGCGAGCAGCGATACGGCCTGGCAGTGGCAGGGACCGTGCCTGGTAGGGTCGTGCGATGCAGGATCTGAGCCACCTGCCAACAGTGGACGAGGAGACAGTCTTCCCCATCGAAGAAGGCTGGAAGGAGAGAAAAAGCGCTTCCGATTTGCGGAAGGCAGAAGTCCACTTAATATAGCGGCGTAACGCCCTACGAACGTCCAAGGTGTGCCACTGGCGTTCTAAGTTGTGAGCAGGCTGGGGACAAAGTTCGGTAGGACCACCTCTTGTGCCCTATGGAACAACGAGTTCACCTTTGGAACAAAGGCCAGGTCCAGTCGAAGGACTACCCTATCGCTGTGAAAGACGCATAGGTCCTCCCGGACTGAGGGAGCAGCCAGCTCCGAGATGCGTCTAGTGGATGTGATCGCCACAAGAAAGGCCACCTTCATGGACAAGAACTGTAATCCTGGCACATGAGTACTGTGGAGAGAGCCGCCAGTTGCCTGCGGATGGTATTGGGCGACAAGCCCTTGTTAAATCCCTCCAGCAAGTACTCAAGGATGTGCGAGATAGTGACAGCCGAGATGTCCAGGCGATTCCTGGAACACCAGGCACAAAAACTCTTCCACGAGGAGTCATAAATTCCGTGCTTCGGACATCAAAGTCCTGGAGCGAGTGCCGCCCTGCCGGTTCACGTGGGCCTTTGCAGCCACGTTGTCTGTGAGCACTAGGACGTGTTGACCCACCACCTCATCGCTGAAGTGAAGCAGTGCCAGATGAATGGCCCTGAGCTCCAGCCAATTCATGTTGTGACTGAGGTCCATGGGTGACCATCGTCCCTGTGCTAAGTGACAACCCAGGTGCGCACCCCATGCGAACAGACTTGCATCTGTCGTTAAGGTGAGTCTGTTTGGTTCCCGGAATAGGGAGCCTCTGTCTACAGCAGGGGAGAGCCACCGTCGAAGGGAATCCAGAACTCGGGGTGTGACCCCGCCCCTCGGTATGGAGTAGCTCGCCTATCTGGCCTTCTAGTAAGGTGGGCCAACACCTTACGTTTATCCCCGTTCTCAATAAGGTAAGGCTCTAGCGCCTCCCCAAAGAGGCGTCCGTCCCTGCAGGGAGCAGAAGCCAGGTGCCACTTTGACTTCAAATCAGCTTGCCATTGTTTTAGCCATAGAAGCCTGCGGGCTGCAGTATTAGCGGCTATGGAGCGCGCTGAAAATCTGGCGGCATGGAGGGAAGTATCCGCCATGTATTCTGCCGATGCCACCAACTTACCCAGATTCTGATGGGCACGAACCTGATCCGGGGGAAGTAACGCTTGGAGTTCCCTGAGCCAGAGAATTGACGTTCTGGCAAAGAAGGAAGTAGAGGTGGACGCCCGCACGGCCCATGCCGATGCCAGGTGAGACCTGCGGAGAGAGAGCTCGGACTTCCTGTCCTCTGCCCTCAAGGCCGCAGACGTGTCACCTGACACAGTGGAGGAGGAAAAAAGAGCGGTTAGTGGTTCGTCCACCCTGGGAACCTCCAGGAGATCTGACAAGGCCGGGGCTACGGCCATCAATCTCTTATCAGTTCCCCCCGGCATTGGTAAAGTACCCGGATTTCCCCATTGTTTCCTGATAGTTTCCAGGAAAAAGGGAGGGCAAGGGATATAGCGCTCCGTCACCGTAGGTTCGGAGAAGAGTGGCTTGGGGTCCTGACTAGTTGAGGCAGTCGGCTGCTTTTCCTGCTCCGGCTCAATATTGGCCGACGTGGTGGCCTTTAGCAGGAGGGATCTAAATAGACCCGGGTCAAAGAGGCCTATGAAAGGCGACGGGTCTGGGGCCGACTCCTCATCCTCTGACAGCTGGAAGTCAGTTGACCCATAACCTTCGGAACCAGAGTCCCGTGTTCGGGAGGAATGGTCCGAATAAACGGACCCTGGGTAGTCCGGCCTCTCCGCCCGTGCTTGAGGTGGCACCACGGGCATGACGAACTCCGGCCTGGGGTTCTTGTAGAACGAGGAGGCCCTACCCTGAGCATACGCCTGGGCGATTAATGCCTCAAGCTGCTCAGGCCCAACCCCTTGATGTTCAGGGGGGCGAAGTCCAGCCGCTGTGGGCGTGAACGTGACCTCGGGCGGGGGACGGGGTCTAGCCGGTGAAGCTCCCATTAGGGGGATCAATCCCTTGTCAGAGGACAGAGTAGTACTCTGTGCCATGGGGCCCTGATGGGAAAGGGCCCGCGAGTCAGTGGGAACTGGCAGGGCCGGTTGGGGGTTGAAGAGTGAGCTCTCCTGGGGGGCAAGGGGAACCAAAGGTTGGTCTCCTGCGGACATACATTGTGCCCTGGAGAACTGCGTCTCCAGAGCCGTGTTACGCCTTTCGGCTGCCTTGTCTGCGGCCCTTGAGGTCTTTTTTCCAGCGATGGCCTTGGACCTGGCCTTGGCCTTTATCCTGCCTGCTGCCTCTAGTTTAGAGGACTTGCGCTTCCCTGAGACGGGAGTGCCGGAAGCGCCCTGTGCAGATTGATTAGCTGCGTCATCAGCCATTGCAAGGGAAGCCAGAGGCCTATTGCAACTCAGGAGCAGGAGCGGATTGCCCAGTTGTTAGTATAGCCAAAGCTGATGAACAGCGTCCGCTCCGGGTTTGGTGCTACACTGAGCGCCCTACTGCCCTAGGCAGAGCTCCGAGAGGCTGGAAACTGCCCAGTGATTCACTGAGGCGTATTAGTCAGGCGTCTTGTGGCGACGAGACCCAATGGGTGAGTCGCAATCGGCAAGTGCCGGCACGCACGTTGACCGATCAGTGGCGGCGATCACCTTGGTGATATGTGCCTGCACACTCCTCTCCTTGTTGGTGGCGGCAATCACCTGAGTGATATGTGCCTGCACACAAAGCCTAGGTGGTGGCGGCGGTGCCCGAAGGCGTGCCAGCTCACGCTAAAGGTGAAATCCTCTCCAAGTTGTGCCCTGGGGTTGGTTGTGCCAGATCAGAATCTGAGCAGGTGACCAATGGCAGCTTTGAAGCTGCAAAATGGCGGCTGTGAGCAGTCCGCAAAATGGCTGCCGCTGCAATGGCAAGGCGGCTTGTTAGGCCTGGGCTAGGCTGAGATAATTCCCTGCAGGGAAGGAGAGGTGAGGTCAGACCTTTGAGCCAATGGCCTCCGTAAGCAGACTGCAAGGTCTTTGCAGTGGCTGCTGCCTGTTTGGGCCGTCCCTGTCAGGCCTGCAAGGCCTCAGTCGTTCAAAATGGCGGCCGCGAATAGCGCGCCAAGAAAAATGGTCTGAGGCCTCAAATTTGGCAATCAGTTGCAGAGGGCTTGCCCTAAAAAGCCCTCCAGTCGCGCCGTGGCAGCTGGGTGATCAAATCACAGCACAGTCTCGCCAGAGAGGGCTGAAGGGCCGTGGAGAGGAACGGCCTGGCTGGGCCCGAAGGCCGACGCCACGTAGCGGGGCGGCTGAGGCGAGCTCTGACACTCAGCCTCGAGGAGTCCTGGAGCTTTCCGCAGCGCTTGGCAATTGCGAGCGCACCCGGAGGCCGACGCTCAGCTGCGCGGGGAGGCCGACGCTCAGCCGCGCCGCGGCTAAATCGAGAGCTCCGACGATCAGCTGATGCGGCCGAGGGATCCCCCTCGCTATCAATTGTGAGCCCTTCGTAGCTTGCAGGAGCTATAGGGGCTTGAGCTGGCCGTCCGCTGCTGATAACGGCTGCTGAGCGGGCCTGAGGCCGACGCTCAGCTGTGCTACGGCTGGAATTATGCCGAAAATCAGCTGTGCCCTTTGCCGTTAAACTGGCGGGGTCTGACAATAGCGTCAATAGCCTCCTGAACGGTGTTTGCAAGCCTACTTTAGAGGCTGCAGCCTGTGCAGGCCGTCCCTGTCGGGCCTGTTAGGCCGTTTTGGTCTTCAAAATGGCGGCCGCGAGTTGCGCGCCGACATAAAAGGCCTCAACTCGACCAATTTGCAAAGGAGGCTTTCAAGCCAAAAATTTTGCTGCCCAATGCCTCGGAAGCCAGCGGCAGCGATGTTCGCGTCGCGTAGCGATTTTGAGGGGCTGCGCCGGCTGTTCGCCGTCCTAACGGCTGCCGATTGCAATCGCCGCCTGAGCGCTGCGCCCGGAGGCCGATGCTCAGCTGGGATGCGGCTAACAGGTCCGGAGGCCGACAGTCAGCTGTAGGACGGCTAGCGCTGGCCCGACAATCAGCTGTCGGCAAAATGCCCTATGCTAAGGGCTGACTCGGCGAATCGGCCCGATCCGGCCGATCGCCGAATTAATTTAGCTGAGCGACCCGGAGGCCGACGCTCAGCTGTTTGACAGTCGGAAGTTGGAAAATTTAGTTAGGGGTCCGAATTGTGCTTTCCAGTCTGGATGAGGGAGAATCCACCAAAAAAGAGAAATACGACCTGTCCAGAGCCAACACAACGTCCTAGCTGGGCTGAAGACTAAGTCGTGTCTGGGATATCAGCCCAGCAGGAGGCGTGTTAACTCTGGCAAACTTAGTCTCTTATTGGGCAGGAAGATAGTCCTAACCCATTGGTGGATTCTCCATCGTCCTGCTGGAGAACTACCAGATTCTGTAACAGTTTTGTTCCCTACGCCATCTGTCTGGTAAACTCGCAAGATTTGTTTTTCTCGCCATATATATGTATACATCCAAACTAGACTTTATTGTTTCTCTGGGTCATATATGTGTTTGTATTTGGGTATATGCTTATTATTATTTTTTTGTCATGTTTATGTAGTGTATATTGGAGGTGGTTACCCTTTGAAAGCTGTATGCAGCAAAATCTTATTTTAATGTATGCTGATTAGTGTACGTTTAAAGTGACAATAAAGTTATTATTCTATTCAATTCTATTCTAATTATTTTGAAATAATGTACAATTTATAAGTCATTTTAATATGCAGTTATTTTGCTTTTTTCTCAATTTGAAAACCAGTTTTTGTCATCAGTTCTTTTTTATCTTCCATCCTCGTGTTTTTTTCTCCTTACTAATTTAAAATTAAAACAGTATTTTTAAAAGGTTTGATATTTAAGCATTTTAAATGTTTTTTAAATGGTAAGTGAGAAAACATGTTGGTCCTATACTTTCGCTTTTGGAAACTGTAATGATGGCATTTCTCTCCCCACTTTCCTCTCCCAGTGTTTTCAATGGGATTCTGACATCAAAACTATGAGAACATTCAGTGCAGTGATGAGAATGCTATGTCAGTGCAAGGAAGATGCCAGTCAATCATTTTGCAGGTAATGCTTTTAGGAATGGAATGATCCATATTGTAAGGAAGGCTTCAAAAATATCACAAATGTTTTCGTTTCTGTTGAACCTCAACCTGGCATTTAACAAAAAGGTCAAGACCTATAGTAACTCAATCTGGCTCCCAAAACTCTCTTTGTAGATAGAGGCAGCAGAGGTAGGAGCCCTTATAAATGAATGACCCTTTTCTGCCTTTATAGATTTGTGTTTTCTTCTTCTACTCTATCTCTTCCTTCCCCATGAGAGTGGAAAAAAAGCAATAGAAGAAATGCTTATACAAGGTCACAGACATAGGTTCAAAATATGCACCAACATCAAACCTATTTCAACATTCATCACCGTGTTAGTCCTTTTCCTGGATGTTTATTATCTCACTGTCACATAATACAGAAATCTGAATAAAATTAAAGAGGAACTGATTTTTCCCCCAAACTAATTTAAACAACCAGGCTATAACACAGTGGACTGGCATACAATGGCAGCATTTACAAGTTGTTGATAGGTGAATAGTAGAAAAAAGAAGGTATATTTTGAAATAAACGTCTTGGAATTTGGAAAACTCAACAGTGGCCACAGGATTGGAAAAGGTCAGTTTACATTCTAATTCCAAAGAAAGGCAATGCCAAAGAATGTTCAAACTATCGCATCATTGCACTCATTTCACATGCAAATAAAGTTATGCTTAAAATCCTACAAGCTAGACTCCAGCAGTATGTGGATCGAGAACTTCCAGAAGTACAGGCAGGATTTCGAAGAGGCAGAGGAACTGGAGATCAAATTGCCAACATACGCTGGATCATGGAGAAAGTTAGGGAGTTCCAGAAAAACATCTACTTCTGCTTCATTGACTGTGCTAAAGCCTTTGATTGTGTGGATCACAACAAATTGTGGCAAGTTCTTAAAGAGATGGGAGAAAACCAAAATCATGGCATCCGACCCTCTCAATTCCTGGCAAATAGATGGGGAAGAAATGGAGGTAGTGACAGATTTTATCTTCCTGGGCTCTAAGATCACCACAGATGGGGACTGCAGCCAAGAAATTGAAAGACGCTTGCTCCTGGGGAGGAAAGCTATGGCAAATTTAGACAGCATACTAAAAAGCAGAGATATCACCCTGCCAACAAAAGTACGTATAGTCAAGGCCATGGTTTTCCCAGTTGCAATGTATGGCTGTGAAAGTTGGCCCATAAGAAAGGCTGAACGCAAAAGAATTGAGGCCTTTGAACTATGGTGCTGGAGAAGACTCCTGCGAGTCCCTTGGACTGCAAGGCGATCAAACCGGTCAGTCCTAGAGGAGATCAACCCTGACTGCTCCTTAGAAGGCCAGATCCTGAAATTGAAACTCAAGTACTTTGGCCACTTAATGAGAAGGAAGGACTCATTGGAGAAGAGCCTAATGCTGGGAAAGATTGAGGGCAGTAGAAGAAGGGGACGACAGAGAATGAGGTGGCTGGATGGAGTCACTGAAGCAGTAGGCGTGAGCTTAAATGGACTCCAGAAGATGGTAGAGGACAGGAAGACCTGGAGGAACGTCGTCCATGGGGTCGCGAGGGGTCGGACACAACTTCGCAACTAACAACAACAACAACAACAACAACAAAAGAGACAGAACTTCAGATTACTTTAATCTTCGGTATACTGAGTAAAACTATGCCTGCTGATTCTCAGGGCTAGATTTCAGGATTAAGGAGAAACATCTCTACTGAATGTGGTCACATGCTTCTTAAAATTAGGGTTGTAGTTTGTAGTTCCTATTCTTAAACAGCAATGAAACATAAGTGATAAGGAGGACTCTTTTTAGCTTTGCCTATGAATCAGTTGCATCATTACATGGAGGGAAAAGATCAATTTATGGTGACTCATATGCTGGTAACTTCAAAATCAAATTATTACAGTGTGTTTTGTCTGTGGCTTTCCTTAAAGATGGTCCAGAAATTGTAACCAAACCACAATGCAGCACAACCTCCCAAAGGTCTGGCATAACCTCCCAGTTGAAATATTTTTTTTCTAGTTGTTGGTGGCTTTGTGGTACCAATACAAGCTGATCACAATGAACTTGGTTTACGACAAGTTTAGTTGAGGATTGCTTACTCTGACAGAGTACGCCTCACACTTTTAGGTCATCACTGAAACACTCTTGGTGAATCTTTGCATATATTCATTAGATAGCTGTGATTAACTCTACTTTTCCTATGAGAGAAGATGTATGGGGGAAGATACTGACACTGAGGTTAAAGCAAACCCCTCCTTTTGAAGCTAGGGCTTAAAGCAAAGTTATTTGCCAAGGCATTTTAATTGTAATTTTGCTGCTCTTATTATATTTCTGGAGGCAGCCCTGGACCATGTTAGGAATGGGCAACATACAAATACTCTAAATAAAAACAAATGCGAAGGGTAGAACGGGGCTTACCTATGCTACTACTTCATTGTGAACTCTGTAATTAAGTATATATTGCTACTTACATGTTTCTCTCTTGATTTCACAGGTTTGGTTTAAGGTCATGCCCAATATGTTTGGGCGATCCTAGAGATCCAGTAAACCTTCCTTGTGATCACGTATTTTGTTACGATTGTATCAAACAGTGGCTGGGGCCGGGACAGATGATCTGTCCACTTTGCTTGGTCAGTCTACCAGATGATTACAATCCCACAGTATCTGAGGAGCACAGGTGAACCTTGTCCTTCTTATCCAGCAGATAAATTTTTCTGAGGACATTCAGTTGCTGCATTGGCTCTGCATTTCCTGGTAGTTTACTAGATAAATAATAGCTTACCATTTTCTCCACAGCATTGCCATAAAGAAAAAAACCCAGTTCCGTAAATTATGCAACACTTTTTTCATAGACCTGGTTTCCACAATGTGTTTCAAAGGCAATAATCCCCCAGAGAAATCTGTGATTGAAGAGCTATTGAATCTGATGTTTGTGCACAAGTCAGTTTTGAAAGGTATGATCATAACATCTGTTGAGATTGTTCTAACCTAAAGGGAAGCATTGTACTGTTTCTCCAGACTGATTTGCGTTATATCCTTAGGCCCTGAAAACTTACATACCAAATCTTTGTCCCCCTTTGATGATGTGGTGGATAAAACTCCTGTAATCCGTTCTGTGGTGTTAAAATTGCTTCTGAAATACAGGTAAGATTTTCAACTGGGATGCATAAATTGGGGCAGAACATTCTACTTCAGCATCTCTGTTGCATGAACTATTTTCGTTATAGGCCTCATTACGGTTCAGACATCATTTTTTAAAACTTAATTGATTCTTCTCCCTGCTCCTTTCTACAACTGCAGAAATGCATCCTTATGACCCTGGGGATATCTTTTTTATTTCCTGAAAATTGTTAAAAATAATAAAAAAAATCCCTACATTATTTGTGGATAAATGGAGGTTTCTCTTTTCATAGCTTCAGTGATGTGAAAGTCTACGTACAAGAGCATTTATCACAAGTTGAAGCAAATCACATCATGGACAAGGAAGATAAAATAGAGCTGTACATGCTATTCATCAGTTGCTTTGAGGTAACTGTCTTTTTCAGATTTCTTTTAGAGGGAAATGTGGCCAGTGGGACAGGAGGTTGATGAGGAAGAGTATTATATTTGCATGAAAAAAAAGTGTGTGCTGCTCTCCTTAAAGGAAAAGGAGAAGGAAAGGAAAAAGATATTTGTTCCTAAAGCATCTGTAGTTATCTTATTTCTGCTATGTTTTTTGGCTTTTGTACACTTTGATTTTCTCAAAAAATTGTGTTTAGGTCAAACTCAAAGACATGATTAAGATGCTGCTGTTATGCTATTGTATCAGAATCTGCTGTATTGTAGTCAACTTTGGTTTTTAATTGACTTTTACAAATCTAGAGGAAATGACTGAAAATTTAAAAAGTAAAGTGAATCAGTGTCTTTAGTCAGTCCTTCTCATTTTCCAATTTAGTTTTACGTTTACTAAGTTATCAATTCCTGAATCTAGGATTGTTAAAGCAGCTTTTCATAGACCACATTGTGCCAACTTTTATTAACATCAGCTTAAATCATGTTGCAGATCATTGCAAATGAACATAGTTTATTAATTTTACTAACTGGAGATTGTCACCATGTTCCTGATTTTAACAAACCAAATGATGTATGTATGCAATGTATGTATGTATGTATGTATCTTAGTTCTTAGTACCAGGTCTCCCTGTAGCCCGTTTCCCCCCTGAATGTTTCACTTTCATCTGGAATTATCACTTAAGAAATCTTAAGTTAAGGCCATTCCAGTGAACACATGACAGAGCCAGTTTCCAGTTTTGCCTGCACACAAAGTTTCTCCCATAAACTTTGGTTAAAAGTGCAGAAACCTTGATTGCACCTAAGTCAAAAGTGTAAAGCTTGAGGCATGCTTGGGCAGATTGGAGTTGGTAAATCTACTAGATCTAAAACCTACCCATTCCCCTAAGGCACCTACCAAGCCAAGGGACAATGCTCATCCTTAAGCTGGAATACTATTTCCCCCTTCATCTGCCTTAATATGAGGACAGTTAAACTTAGGGGTTGTCATTATCTCCACTGTTCTATTGCCTGCTGCCAAAGAGTGTTCTTGTTGTTAGTTGCGAAGTCGTGTCCGACCCATCGCGACCCCATGGACAACGTTCCTCCAGGCCTTCCTGTCCTCTACCATCTTTTTTTTTTTTTTTTAATAAGTTTTATTGGGTTTTGTTTTTTTTTGGGTTTTACATCAACATGCTTAAGAATCATCGTGGAGATAGGGTAATCAATCATCCATAGAAGAAAGGGAGAAACATAATCATACATATATAGTTCAAGTTAATTCTTTAAAAGTTCCCTCTATTTCCCTCAATTGATATAACATAATCAAATTAATACACTTCTAAATAGAATTTAGTCAATCAGAAAAAAATATCAATAATATTTCACCTATATCAAGTCAAATCCGGTTTTCAAACTTAACTAACTTACAATTACCATGTTCCAATTTAGCCTTAAATAAACACATAGTTTACACTTCGGGTATCCAATTTCCCTTATTTCGTAAAATATAAATTGTCTCTAAAATGTACATATTATTCCAACCATTCTATTTATACTTCCCAATTAGATTCTATTTCTTATTCTACTCTATTTCAAATATATATCTTATAAATCAATCCATATCTTTAAAAACCCTTTTTAACTCATTACATAAAGTTTAAATCCTATCAAAGTCATTGTACCTATATAAAAAAAAACATATTGTTCCACAAAACAACTTCATATTTCATTTCAGGTCTGTATTCTATTTCTTCTTCTATTAACTTTTTATTTACCACCTTTTCCATATTACATTTCCCAACCATAGTCAAATCAATAATTTTCATCTCAGTAGTATTAACGTCAAAATCTCTAAAAGCCTTTTTAACCCATCAGATAAAATTTTAACTCTCATTTTTAAACCTAATTCTAGCTTTCTTTTTGTGCCAAGTAGGTTTCCGTAAAAGAGCCTCTAAATCATCAAATCTTAATATTTGATTGTACATATTTCTCAACAATTCAGTCTGATCATATTTCTCTTCTTTTTTTTCCAATATTGTCTGCACTATATAGTCAGTCTTGTTCAGTGTGGTAGTTATTCGTTGATTATCCATGTTGTCACAGTTCTCGATGCCTCGTATTTGCAAATCAATTCCTGTTGCTTTTGGCATTGTAGGTGTTTTAATTGAAATCCGCCTTTGGTCATCGGGATTCTCCATAACTTGTATATGAGATATGATATCTTCCTCTATGTTGATTTCCTCTTCTATTATTGTTTGAATTGTAGGGTAGTCAGTTGGAATCTGGAAGTCAATTTGAAGTTTTGTAATAAAAGCATTTATTCTAGCATTCACTTGTTCAGTAAATTTGTGAATTCTTCCCAGCATCCGTTTACCAATAGATTGTGGATATATTTCCTCCATCTTGTTAAATTGTGCATGTAGTTGCATGCCGGCCTCTTTGGGGTTGATCTGTTCTTTGTTGTTCCTTGGTCTATAAATTGATCAGTCAAAGTTTGAGATTCAATTTTTAGTTCTGGAGCATCATCTTTAATGTTTATTCTAAATTGTTCTTTAAGTTCCAAAAAGTTTTCTAATATAGGTCCATAGCCAAGCTGTGGGTAAAATTCCATTTCAATAATAGAATAATCTTAGTTTTTTGGTGAAGATTCAGCTTGAAAGGTAAATACAACAATATAAATTCTATAATAGGGATATTATAAAATATAATATCCAAACAGAAATAAAAAATAGCAAAAAGGCCAAGCAAGACAAGGAGGAAAAAGCAGAAAAAACCAAAATCAATATTATAAAAAAATATCCAATTTGTAATCCAGAATAGTAATAAAAAAAAGGTGCCTTGAAAGTCAATTCTTATGTTTGTAATCCAAGAAAGAGAGAAGGTCCATATACCTGAGATATATAATTTATACTGTAAAGTCAAGTTAAAATAATGGGAGAAAGAAAAAAAACAAACCTTCTTTCAGCTGGTTTCAAAATCGGATAAAAATGTCTGGGCATACAGCCAAGTGTCTGGGCTGGGCGTAGAGCCAAGTTGTTAAACTGAATAAACACCAGACAAAGGGAAGTGAAAGTTCTCAGCTTAAAACGGATACTTTGTTGCCAAGGCTTCAAGCCGCAAAAGACAGCCCAGAATGCAGAAAAAAAAGTTTTAAAATAAACAATACAGTTAAAATGGCTTTTCTAAATGTAGAAAAATATCTTTAAAGAAGTAAGTTCAAATAAAATAGCTTAAACCACGCTTATGTAGAGAAGGGGGGGGAGGAAGAAAAACACTCCACCCCCCTCCCTAAAGGCTTCCGCTTAAACTGAAGACAAGCAGGCAGAGAGAAAGAAAATCCATCTTCACAGGAAAGATTTTTTCAGGATCCCCGAAATCCAGCAACTCAAATAATCAGTAAAAATTAATTATTTTTCTCAGAGCTCGTTTTCATAAGTATCCGAACGCTGCTCTCTTAAAGTAGGGAAATAATTCCAGAAGCTTTTCACAGGGAGGTAATTAGGGTACAAAGAGGGAAGGAAAGGTCTCACCCGGATCATCCACGGTGGTTCTTTTCGCTTAGTTGTTCTTGTGACTTTCGGCTGGAGCAGCTAGATGATTGGCCATGTTAATGTCCGATCTTTTCCCTGTTGGCCCAAAGGAGCTGTCTCGGACCGCGGAGGGTGCTGCCGCTCCCTCCGCAGCCGACGAGTGTCCTGCTCAGCGGTAGTCGCCCCTCCAAGGCGACTTTCGACCCTGTCCAGGGTCTACCGGCGGGGGGAAACTGGCCGGCCAAGAGAGAAGACTCTTTGTGCGACCGCCTGCGCTGTAAACCGGAACCGGAAGTCCTGTCCTCTACCATCTTCTGGAGTTCATTTAAGCTCACGCCTACTGCTTCAGTGACTCCATCCAGCCACCACATTCTCTGTCATCCCCTTCTTCTATTGCCCTCAATCTTTCCCAGCATTAGGCTCTTCTCCAGTGAGTCCTTCCTTCTCATTAGGTGGCCAAAGTATTTGAGTTTCAACTTCAGGATCTGGCCTTCTAAAGAGCAGTCAGGGTTGATCTCCTCTAGGACTGACCGGTTTGAACGCCTTGCAGTCCAAGGGACTCGCAGGAGTCTTCTCCAGCACCAGAGTTCAAATGCCTCAATTCTTTGGCGCTCAGCCTTTCTTATGGTCCCAAAGAGTAGACCTAATTATTTTGTTGAAAATATTCCAGATAGGCTCTTTGAATATGCCATCCCTGAGGAGCTCAGTAAACTGTCTAAATTCTCGATCCAGCATTTTGTTATATATATATATATTCATACAGAAGAGTTAAAAATTGCTTAATTTGGAAGCTTTAACTGGTATAAAATAATGTGGAAAATAATCTGAAAATATTTTTTTATTTTCAGGATTCATTGTGTGAGAAAATAGAAAATTTCCCCAAAGAAACCAAAATAAGTTGCTTGGCAAAGGATGGGTATTTTCTGGAAAATTATATTCATCAGTGGAACCGCCGCCATCCAGTCTCCCAAAAAATTACCATTGAGTATTTGCAAGGAATTGCCAACCTCCGTCTATGCATGGATAGAGCTGCAGAGATGATCTTTGAACTTCACGAAACTTCAGGCAAGTGGATTATGGTAGCCACATGGAAATGCTAACTTTCCAGAGAACTCTCATAAGCAAGTTCTTATTCAGTGGGGAAAAAATGGGGGGGGGATCTTTTTTTTTTTTTTGTAAATACAAAACTTTGCAAGACAAATTCTCCATCTTTTTAGAACTGCTGTGGTATGATGGGGAATTAAATACCAACTTTTCTTCTTTCTGCAGACAATAGTGAAGATAAAGAAAAGCAAATCTACTTGGAAAAAGTGAGGCAGTTCTTCCACTGTATTCAGAATAACTGGCATAACATTTACCTTGTGCGAAAGCTTACTAGCCAGTACGGGTTGGAATTCACACAGAAGCTTTTGAGTAACCACCAGTATCACTGGGTATTTCCATCAGAAATAATTGAAGAGCAACAGGTAATTCCAATATATTTCTGTTAACAACTTATAAGTACTTCTGGAATAGCAATAGCTTCACAGTGCTTTATAGCCCTCTCTAAGTGGCTTACAGAGTCAGCATATTGCCCCCCAACAATCTGGGTCCTCATTTTATCAACCTCGGAAGGATGGAAGGCTGAATCAACTTTGAGCCGGTTAGAGTCAAACTCCCGGCAGTGGAATGCCGAGTTAGCCTGTAATACTGCATTCAAACCATTGCGCCACCACACCTCTTCCAAAGACGGCTTTGAACAGATAAATGAATGGGTGTCAGAAGAAATTTTTTGAAAGGATCTTTGTCTTGCTGTGAGATATTAGTGTTAAAATAGAATGGCTGGAGAGGCAGCTAACTAAGATTAAACTGTCAAGCAGGTCTGAATGGCCAATGGATTCATATGCCTGTTTACTTTATGGATGACATAAAGTTTTAACATTCAGAATCTTCCAATTGTCCAACTTTCTAAAGAAAGTCTGAAAATCCCATTGATTATGGTAGGGACAAGTTAAACAAATGAGTGAATTAGTACATACAGTATGTCTTTAAGAGGTTTTTTTATTTTATTTTGTGGTTTGTGGCCTCAGACATTCCAACCTGGCCGCATTGATCGATTCCTGGTTTGTGGCAAAGACTACAAAGCCATACGCAATGCTGTGGGGGAAGCATTGATAAAATGCGAGACAGAAGTCATCGCAGCAGCCCTGAAGGTAACTTCTTTCTTTCTGAGCAGCTTAGCTCTTCTTCTTGGTTGGCAGGAAGGGGGACTTCTCTGATTTGGTAATAAGCATAAAGTACTAGAGGATTTCTCAGATGCTCCATTCATTTCTGTTTCTATTAGCTATGCTGGACAAAAAAAGAGAGATTTTTGTTGATACTGTTTTTAAAGAGCCAAATGGCATTCTGGTATTTTTTCTTCAGTGTTTCTAGACAGTGTTAGATACCCATTTGGAAGGAAGTTTTACTGTAATTGTTTACAAATAAAAAACTATTCTTCCTTCAGAAATAGCTCATAGCCTGTTTGAGCCAGTGAACCCCTTTGGGATTTAATTCTCATGGCAGCCATAGGGAAATTTACTCAATTTACTTAATCCTCTCTGTCATTCAAGATTACCTTCTTTTGGTTTTTTGGGGGGGAGTCTGTGTGAATTTTTCAAAACAAAGCATTACACTGTAATCATTTCCTAATTTTATTTTCTGGGACCTGGAGGCATTCCTTCACAAAAAGTTGAAGCTCATGCTGGCATTTTTCATAGCAGTGTGCTTAGTTATTCATAACTGCTTTAATTAATAGAATCTGGGGAAAAACACAGTGGGGAATAAGAAATATGTACAAAGGATCTGAGTTTTAATCCACTTTGGTCTTATCAGGATCATTGATTCTAATTAACCTGATATCAGTGATTTATTTTGTAGAATGCTTTGTATATTATGTTTGATTGGTGTGGAAGACAGATTGGCTTACAAAGAGAAACTCAAAAAGATAAAATATAATGCAGTCCAAATTACTTGCACTAGCTGGTGGAATAAATTTGATTGCCAGATTGGAATAGAGATTCTTATGCAAATCTGTGCCATTCCCTTGCCTGGTTTTCCCTTTACAGTTGGTGAGAAAACTTTCACAAAACAGCTTGGTCTAGCTGTTTATAGGTTAGTCTAGGAGGATTTAAACTACTATGATTCAATACCTCTTTGGAATTTGGAGTGTAAGGCTGTGTTTTATTAATTCAGGTTTTATTCTGTGCTCTTAATCATTCTGTTACCAGCCAAAGATGGAAACTGTACTCCTGATTATCTTGCCTCTTTTTAATAGTTTCGGTTATTTGTATCTTTCCCTTCAGGCATATAAGGACTCCAACTCTGCACCGGCAGTTCATTTTCTTTTGACTATCTTCAGAGAGCTCACATCACTGTATAGATGCAGAGACCCAAATGCTCACCCCAAGCAGAAGGTGAATTCGTTTTCCTTGTGATCTGCAAATAAGGGTTATTTTAGATGGAAAGGTCCTACTAATCATAGAAACAACTGGGCTGAACTAAATATAGGTTGGTTGTGCACAAAACCAAGTGTTCTGTGTTTTCTCCTCAGGAAACTCACAGCAGCAGTTTTGAGCTCAGATCATTTCACGGTCAAACATTTTGCACATCCCGAATGGGTTGTGGTTTCTCTCAGCTGTTTCCATTTGGAAAATTTGTGACAAGGTTGTACCTGTAAACCAGACAAGGGCATTTTAAGGCCCGTGGGTCACATCTGGCCCGTGGGCAGTCCCAGTCCAGCCCATGGTGGTGGCATCGATGGCAGGGGGCTGGGTGGCAGGGGGCAGGGCAGTGGTGGCAGGGGGCAGGGAAGTGGTGGCCTTCCACAACAGTCTCAGTTTCTCATGTGCTCCTTGGGAAAATTAATTGCCCGCCCCTGCTATAGACTAGATAGGATTTCCATATACCTGTTTTCTGTATTGCTACTTATGTTTTATGTTAGTGGATTCATACCTGTCCTGAGGTCTCTTAGTATTACTATATTGTAATTTTCCTAGAATCACTAAAGCAGGCAGCAAACAACTGCTGGTAACAAAGTGCAATAATATTATATGAATGAGTGTGTAAATAAGTAAATAATTAATCATTTTTATGTCACAGATTAAATCTTATTTACCTTTTTTTCCTCCTTTATTCAGCAATGTGATATACTTAAAGAATTCATCCGGAACTCCAGGGTTCTTCCATCTGCAAAACTGAAGGCATTTGCTGAATCTCTTGTGTCTAATCAGCTCCCCTTGCTGACCCTGCCCCCTCTGTCTTTCGGCCACAACACGATGGTGATTGAAATGGCAGTTCATACTGCAGTTGTTTTGTTTTGTGGCCAGAATCGAATCCTCGAACCTCTAAGGAATCTGGCATTCTCACCTAATACCATGCTGGTAAGGAAGTTCATACTGGACTTCTTTTTAACTTTTTTTTTTTAAATGCATCCTGCCTCTTTGTTAACTTGAATATTCAGTAAGATTAACAACTACTATAATATGTAATGCAGATTTTTTAAAAATACAGAAATGAACAATGCTCAAATTAATGAGCAAGAAATCAAGGCCTAGAGAAAGCAGTTCTAGAGGCAGAGAGAGTGGGTAATCAAACCCTCCATAACTTGGGAATGTTCTGTGGCAAGAGCCTCTCTTACATATTTTAACAACTGGGTGGATCCATCATGGGAGAGGCTGTCCTTCAGAGAACCACGCTGTAGGCCATTTAAAGCAGTGTTTCTTAATCTCGGTGACTTTAAGATGGGTGGACTTCAACTGGCTGGAGAATTCTGGGAGTTGAAGTCTACCCATCTTAAAGTCACCAAGGTTGAGAAACATTGATCTAAAGCATTAAATATAAACACCAACCACTTAAATTATATTCGGGAAACATTTGGTATAGGTACAATGGAAGTGCAGGATCTTTTACTGGTTAATAAATTGTATAACATGCCAGTTAAACCTTTCAGACATTGTTCAGAGTAATGCTGGGCAATAACAGTAGCACTTAGACTTATATACCACTTCACAGTGCTTTACAGCCCTTTCTAGGCGGTTTACAGAGTCAGCCTATTGCCACCAACAATCTGGGTCCTCGTTTTACTGACCTCGGAAGGATGGAAGGCTGAGTCAACCTTGAGCCGATCTGGATCGAACCTCTGGCAGTGAGCAGAATTAGCCTGCAATACTACATTCTAACCACTGTGCCATCATGGCTCAAACAAACTAGCTTATTTCCTAGCTTCCCCTTTTGTTTATTTATACCTTTACAATTTCGAGATAATTCTCAATGTTTACTTTTTAATTATATGAGAAAATGACTTTGGAGCAGTTAAATCAGTCAGAAATAATCACTGTGTATTATTTAATATCATGATTCCATTTTTCATCTGTTCTTTTACCAGAATGCTTTTCTGCCAACCATGCCAGAAGACATGTTGGCTCAAGCTGTGCAGTGGCAGTTAATGGGAAGGGTTCATTGGTATAGTGAGTATCAACCTTTGGAGTATGTGATGGGAAAGTCATAACAGACATATCCAGAATATAGATCTGAATAAACTTGGCTACAACCAGGAACATATTTTCATATGTCATAGGGATACAAGTAATGTCCATTTTGGTGATGGTCCTCAAATGATTAGCCTTGTGGCCTACATGATGATATTTAAGAAAATGTCGTAGGACTATAAGAATATAGGTCTGGGGTGAAGGTGGCAGGGGTGGGCGTGGAGGGTGGAGGAGAGAACTATTGACAAAATCATAGCCATGAAGACAATGGCTAGTCATAAAAGACCATTTCATAGAAGGGCAAGCTAAAGCATGTAAAATGGAAATTAAACCTAAATGCAAGATAAAGGTGTCATTGAGCTCCAAAACACAATCCTGTTCTGTTGAAACCAACTGTTCTCTTTCCACACTCAATCCTTATCTCCATCACAAATGTCTCTATGTAGGATTGCCCTCTCCCTTACTCCCTTCCTTTTTATGAATATATATACAAGGCAGCCTTTTCCTTTCTTCTGCACCAACTGGCGTTACCAAGTCTAGCTGTGGTTTCTAGCTTCTTTATGAACCAAGGAGAGATTTATTTATACACAATGACAAGAGGTTAAGAGCATGGCATTTTGTAGAGGAAATGAAGGTGTAAATTCATTGGTGCCCATATTGTTCTATCTGCCAATTTAAACCATTTGACATGAGATCAGGGATGTCAATTTGTGATAGTTTAAAGAAACTCACAGACTATGATTTACAGAAATGGGAAATATTTGTAAAGAAGCTTACAAATAATCCTGCCCTAGTGGTGACATGCAACAAGAAAGTAAAAGCATCACTATTTTCTGATCATACATATCAGTGCCATGTAACAGATACAGTGATGATCTGCAAAATTGCGCAATCCATCTCTGAAAGCAGCCAGCAGAATTTATTTTTAAAAGGAGTTTTCATCAGGCAATACAGTAGAATTGGATGTTAAAGTGTTCTTTTGCTCAGATGCAGTTTTAGTTGGAGAAAAGTAGAAAAACCCTTGGAAAGATAATATTTTTAGTCTTGCTGCTATATTGATGTATAAAACCTTTTCAGTTGCACTTGGTTTCTACAGCACAGGTGTATACATTTTCCCCTGAATAGTTCTCCCATTATTTTCTAAGAAATAAATGCTAATGCAGCTTTCATATTTACTTCTGTTTCATATGATATTGCTGTTCTTGAAGATTCAAAAATCAAACTCTTCAATGTTTATTTAAGTTCTATAATGCCTGTCTCATCTAAGAGACTGTGGGTCATAATAAAACAACACGAATAAAAGCATAGATTAAAAAGACTCAAGTACAAATATAAAAGGTACAAGTTAAAAGTAAAAACCAAAATGAAAAAAAAAATAATCTTGAGGATTTCACAGGCAATCTTTCTGGTATTTAGTTAAGGGAAATATGACATGTTATTTGCATGTTGAATGTCTTTTTCCCCTTCGTTTTATTTATTTTTTACAATGTCATTAGCTTTTTGAAGTTAGATTATAATGATGAATCCTGAGAATAATTTAGAATTCTTGGCAGCATTGTACTGATTTACTTTTTGCTTTTCTTATTCAACTAGCATGTCCAAATGGTCACCCCTGTGTTATTGGAGAGGTAAGAAATGGAGAGAGGGAGGGAGATATATATATTTCTAAGCACATTGTAATTGGACTAAAATGAAACAGTGAAGAACTATTTTTGTTCTCTTTTTTTAATATTTGCTTTTTTTTTCAGTGTGGTCAACCTATGCATCGTAGTCATTGTGTTGATTGTGGTGTTCAAATTGGAGGTGAAAACCACAGGCCAGTGCTAAACTTCCAAAGAGCAAGGTTTGAATTTCAATTTCTTGGAATTCTGAGAGAAAATTTTATTTGTAAACGCCGATGAAAAAAATGAGGCATTTACTGATCTTTTGGGTATACAAGTAGTTTCCCTGCCTGAGAAATTAGTTTGAATATCAACTATGGACTCCTAATGTCAGTTTTCATTCTGAGTAGGTCTAGCTAATTTTTATCTTACTATGCCTACTCTCCTAGTCTCTTTGGTCTGAAGTCAGTTCATCAGTATTTATAACGTGATGAACCTAGCATGCAAAGGGATAGATATAAATGCAACCTTGCGTTCTTGGTGCTCTCTGAGCTTGGTTGTTGTCTTGCAGATGTTTCAGTACTCAAACTAGGTAACATCTGCAAGAAACATCTACAAGAAACATCTGCAAGACAGCAACCAAGCTCAGAGAGCACCAAGGACCCCTCATTTCAACCCTGATCTACAAATATGGAAGAGTTTTGAGTTCAAAAAGGAGAGTGTTTCTATTGCTAGGCAAAGTTCACAAGGAAGTCAGTGGTTGTTAAACAAACTAAAATTTATGAGATTTCATAGAAAAGGTTTTCATATACTAAGAGCCAATTACAACAGTTTCAAGTATGAGTCTATAAGTGTTAGTTGTCATCAAGAGGTCTTCCAAATGGTGGAAGATTCTCACACATAGGCTGAGAGAAAACCCTTTTAGCATCCTAAAAGCTTAGAGATTTGATGGGATTCCCACCCTTTGTTTTTTGTTTATGATTACCACAGTCATAACACATTCATTCTCTGAGAGCTTTGTCAGTCCTTTTGAAATTATTTACTGTATTTTATGTCCTGCGTTAGATTCTTGTAAAAGCACCACAACAAACATGTCGCAATTGCTCCACCTATTTGTGAGCCCCATTTGGGAGCAGTAATTAAGAATTGCAGACCCTAAGGCAGCTGCAGCCTTTTCACCTACATTCCTCTTCTGGGCCAAGAATTTCTCTGGCGTCTTCACATCTTGTCTCAAGCATCTCCAGCTCCAAGGTTTTGCCACATTGCTGCCAGCACTTGGAAATCACTAGGAAAATTAAACCTTTTTGAAAGGTCTGGCCCATTTTTCCCATTCAGAGCAAAAATCAGGTGGCGGTTCTGGCAATGTACATCTTCTTCTTGAACTCTCCTCACTAGTTTCTTTCTCAAGAGGAACATGTTGCCTTGTGTACCCCCAAAATTGGATGCTTTCAATCCAGGTAGAGTTTCATTCCCTATTGACGCATGCACCTGATACTCTATCCTGCTTCTGTTCTTGGGGAAACCTCACCATCCTGTAAGTCCAGTCAGCATTCTTGTGGAGAGCTACTGCATAAGATATAGGAAAATGTACTTTTATTTTCTGAATTCTTCATCGTTTGAAATCCAGTAGTCCCTTATCTGGATAGTTTTGAGTGTTCTCTTAAGGCCTTTCCCATTGTTATAAAAATGATGAAGGGCATTCAGGACTGAGTTGTGGTCTCATACCATTTGTATGAATACGTACTAAATCTGATCCCTGTGGATGCTATCGGAATTATTTCTCCTGTAGTAGGTATCCATTCTCGTAACAAAATCTATTTATTCTACTTGAGTACTTACTGCATTATTGTTCCCCATCTTATTTTCTTCTTCTGTAACACCCTTTACCTTTCAATTTTTTTCCTTATGGAAAAATGGTTACCCTGTGTTTTCTTGGCTTGCTTTTACTTCTCCAATTCCAAAGTCTATGGAAAACTTCATTGAGAGAATTCATACTTTCTCTTTTCTGGAAATCAGCCATTGCTAACTGAAGAACTGTGATTCATTTAACAACTGTGGCAAGAAAGATCGTAAAATGGGGCAAAACTCACTTAACAACTGTCTCGCTTAGCAGCAGAAACTTTGGGCTCAATAGAGCTCATTAAGTCGAGGACTATCTCTATGACATTTCTAGTTGTTTGAGGAGCTGGCATTACTCTTTAAAGCCCTAAGAGATTGACAGACAGACAATCTAAGGCAGAGTGAGTACCAGCTGAGGAACTGGGGGTGCTTCTCAGCCTTCTGGCTTTCCAGGAGTAGCAGCAGGTTCTGTACTGATATGGTGATGCCAATGCTCTGCTTTTGGTTCCCCCCCCCTTGGGTTTTAAAGATGAGAATGGGAGTAGGATCACTCCTATTTCCCCCAGAGAAATGGGATCATTTGGTGGCCAAATTCATCAGGGTGTATTAGGGAGGTGTAAAAGGGAGCACGGCTTCACAGGTTGCTCATGCCTGCTACAACCAGTCTCCATTGGCATCCATTGTCAAGAGGATCATCTTTCTGGCAGGCAAAGGAGAACCTTCTCTTGCATTCTTCCCAGAGTCTAAATTGCCTTCTGTCCAAAGCTGAATTTGCTTTTCATTCCCTTGGCATTAAGGCAATCAGAACATTGTTGAAAGAAAAATCTTCAAGGTCCAGTCCAAGCTGGGAATAAACAAAATGGAGACTGCTTTAGAAAGAAGGTTGTACTTTATTGAAGAGCAGAGCCAGACAGAAATGAGGCTCTGGGAAAGTTGACCACATGTAGCTGGGAGTGGTGGGCTTTTATACCTTCTTGGGCATTTGTGTTTGAGGTTCTTCCTCTTTGAGGCTGTTCCTGTGTCATGAACTTTGACCTGAGGTTCAGTGTGCCCTTTTGGTATTGTTCTGAATCCTGAACTGAGTTGCTTTGCAATCCAAAATCAGACAGATAACTCAACGAAGATGGTTTAAAACAAATATTTATTCCAGGGATACTTGGTCAGAACTCACGATTCTGTAGTTTTCGTCTGGATGCTGTACATTTGTCCATTTTCGTAGGTAAAATCAGTAATTCCTCCATATTAACTCTGGCTTGATTATAGACGATGTCTATCCATCCGGCATGGTTGGTTTCACACACAGCAATTCTACACAAGTTGGCACGTAGCCAGGATATCCTGTGATGAACTTAATGGCTCCTCCCACTGACTTAACAATATAGGATTCACTGAATAGCTGAAACTACATCACCCATAAGCCATATCTTAAGGAGACAGCACTTAACCCTTTAAATACCAAACATTCTAACATACAGTTCTCAGTTATTGGCTGGTCCAGCACAGGTATTCTGATGGTGGTGGGTTAATCCTATTATGTTCTAAAGGTCACGTCCTGCTTCTCTGGGGCTGGGGCTGATGGCTTTGTCCTGTGTTGGATTTTTTGGTGAGGGGTTGCTGGTTCTTATCCTATACACTCCGTTGTTATTAGCTATCAAATCTTACTCCAGGGGATTTTGAAGATACTGTCTTGAATGGGCTATCTGCAGGTAGTATTTGCTCATGAATGGGCCTCAGTCTTTCTGAATGGAATTATCAAATCTGCATTTCTACAGACCTGGCCTCTGAGTTTCTGGCTGGGGCTATTAAGAAAAACTGGGCCTGCTTTTCTGCCTTTAAGATCCTTTGGGGAAATATAATATTCTGCCTTTTTAATATTCCACAAACTATTTCCTTCTCTTTGGGGGGTGCTGTCCTGCCACAAAATGCATATCTCTTTTGACAGACTTTCTGTTGTTAATGAATTTAACATGAATTTTAGGAGTAATGTTCTTAACTATTTAGTCTCTGCCTCACTTCTTGAACAGAAATGTGGAATACAAAGCCAATGAACTGCTATAAAATGTAAAACGATTCTGGGATTTTGTCATTATTCTTTTGTGAATTTTTGCAAGATTTTAGCTTTTTCTAGTTTACTAAGTGTTCTAATTGTTAATGTAATTTTGGGTGCTCTGTATGTTGCTTGAGGAGCAACAGTCAAAGTATTTCCTATATCCTCCAAAATGCCTTCCTTATGTGAAATGGGAAGCAACACTAAGGCACTTGATTATTATTTTTTTCTGTTTTATTGTGGAAGCAACCATTCCATAGCACTTACAGTTTTTGAGTGAGATTATTGCAGTGAATTAGCAAGACTTCAGGACTGTAGATTTCTGCAGAGACAGTTGTGCTCAGTCCAATCTGAGATAAAAGATGGGGGTATTTTTTTTCTGTAAGTTTATTTGCTTACAGCAAATTTTTCAGATTATTTTCTGTCTCTGTGCTTAGACATGGGATGTAACTGGGGAAACGTTACCACTATCACCATCTTCTTGCTTTCCTGTCATATAGGAGAAAATGGTTCTTTCGTATACACAAAGCAAGGCAAAGTACAAAACGTTCCATTTTTAGTTTTGTTAGTCATTTGAATCCTGTTGCCTAACTCCCAAGTTTGTTGCTTTCATCACATTTTTCGGGTACCAAGAAAAAATAGTTTTGAGGACCTCTACTAAATTCTATTTTTGCATTTACATTATTTGGCTGCAGGCTTCCCAACAATAATTACAGCAGCCAACTACTTGTGCATTTCTTCTGTGTATCTCAAACATCTCATTTAGATGCTTCTGAACGATTGATACTTTAGGATGTCTGCACAGACTGGTCAACCATCTTTCTGCCTTTTTCTGCTGTACTAATTATTAGGCCAACCTGGGATAATGCAGCAGTCACTGCTTTCAGATGGTATTTGATACTACCACCCCTTTTTCTTTCCATGACTCAGGAATATAAGAACAAAATCAAAAGGGGAGGAGAAATCTTTTCTTTTCCTGCCAATTGAAAAACCCAAGGTCAGCATAAACCCATAATCTAGTAATACGTTTGGGGAAGCTTAGGCATTCTGAAGCTAGCTCCCCTACAATTTGGCATCAAAGCTATCTGTTTAAACAGTTCTGAAAGTTTTAAGATTACAACAACAAAGAATACCATAGATGGCTTTAAGGTAGAAAAAAATGAGACTTAAGAATAGGTAGGTGCATCCAAGGTATTAATTTAAGTTTCTGGGAGAGAGTCAACTTTGACAGAAACTAGGGTTAAGCACACATTGAAGAAAATCAAAACCTAAAGAAAATCAAATTCTCTCTAGTACTCACTGCAGCTAGAAATTTCTGTGAGCCCAATTTCCTCCTGAGTCATGGAAGAAATTACAGTGTGTTCGTTCCAAGGGGGAATCAAAAGAAAAAAAGTCTCCATTAAACTCCTGATTTGCTATCTAACATCAAGAGTGGCTAATCATTTTTTTCTAGAGATGTGAAGATTTAGTTTACCACTCATTGTGGATGCTTTTCTTTCTAACTGGAATATTTAGAATTCACACTGTACCTGTCACATCTCCTTTTGAATTCAACACTATTAGCATGTAGTTCAGAAGATAATCTGGACTAATAATGAGTTGTTTTTTGTTTCCCCTTTCTCCTGAAATTTCTCTGTATCAGTCCATTCTATTCCCTCATGACCCATCCCATCCCTGAACAAAACAAACAGAATATTTGTTTAAGATGCTTGCTAGCATTACTTCAGCAACCATATAATGTATTTAATTTGGTTTGCAACAGTTTCTTAGAGAACGTAAATACTGCTAGAATGGAACGGAACGGAATGGAATAATAACTTTATTGTCACTTTGAATGTACACTAATCGGTATACATTAAAATGAAATTCCGTTACATACAGCTTTCAAAGGGTCACCATCTCCAATATACACTACATAAATATGACAAAAATAAATAAATACAGAATTATGCATCTACCCATATACATTATATGACACAGAGAAACAACAGTCTTTCTGTGTATTACATAATATAAAGATATCCTCACTTAGAACCACAATTGGGCCCAAAGTTCTTGTTGTTAAGCAAGACAGTTAAGTGAGTTTTGCCCCATTTTGCAACTTTTCTTGTCGCAGTTGCTAAGTGATTCATTAGAGTTGTTAAGCTAGTAACAAAGTTGTTAAGTGAATTTGGCTTCCCATCATAAATATAAACCAGTTGCCAAGCGTCCTAATTTTGATAATGTAACCAGTGGTGGGATTCAAATACCTGAACATACGGTTCTCTGCGTGGATGCAGGCCTGGGCCTCCGAGGCGTAGAATGGACTTCCGGAAGTGACATCCATGCACTTCCTGTGGGCTGTTCTAGGCCTGGGAGGCCTCCTCCAGACCTCCAAGGCCTAGAACAGATTTCCAGAAGTGACATCAACGCACTTCCGGCTGGACGTTCTAGGCCTGGGAGGCCTCCACCTGGCCTAGAACGGACTTCCAGAAGTGACATCCACGCACTTCCAGTGGGTCCTTCTAGGCCTGGGAGACCTGCACCAGGCCTCCCAGGCCTAGAACGGACTTCCAGAAGCAGCATGGGTTCAGCCGGTTCTCCGAACTCAACAAAATTTAGCTACCGGTTCTACCGAACCTGTGCAAACTGGCTGAATCCCACCACTGAACGTAACCCTGGGGATGCTGTAATGGTTGTGTGAAAAATGGTCATAAGTCACTTTTTTTCAGTGCTGTTGTAACTTCAAACAATCACTAAATGAATGGTGGTAAGTTGAGGACTTCCTATATGTACCCAATTTTGGATGATAAATACTTTTTTATAATTCTCATTATCTGGAAATCATTGCAAAATAATAGGAAAATGTGCAAATTTCCCTGTGTGATATCTTTGCAGCAATATTCAGGACAGGACACAAACGGGCCACATACTTGGAGATCCTAGGAAAAGGGATCCAGTGATCACACCAGAGAGGGAGTTGTCTCCAGCCGCCCTAATTCTGATTCGCTTGCTCACTCATTTGGCATTGCTTCTGGGAGCCTCAAATGATGCCCAGGTATTTGTTTTGCACAGAAATTGCAACTTACCTGCTTTTTTCTGAAATGCAGTACACACAAACAGACGATGACTTATCTAAAATGGAATTACTTGAAAAATCAGGTTTTCTCAGTATTATGAAAAGAAATAATTATAGATGCTAAGAATACAAGGCCATAATAGTAGCCATGTTATAGTAATATAGTACTAATTATAAAATAGCAATTTCATTAAAGCAGCATAACTGCAATTCTGTGTTTAGTGATCATGGAGCATAAGACGCCCTGGGTCCTGCCACTGTTCCATGCATGCTTCAAAGTTGCCAGGAAGCAAAGTGGAGATCATGATCTTCTAGAGCAGAGTTTTTCAAACTTGGCAACTTTAAGATGTGTACACCCATCCAGCATGCTTAAAAGTTGCCAAGTTTGAAAATCACTACTCTGGATGAAGTCTTATAGTTTCCTTTCCCTCAGATACTTGGCTTCACTTCTTTCACACCCATCCTGCTTTCAAAAGTGGCCTGCATATGTCCACCTTAGACTAGAATTAGCTGCAAATGTGATTTGCTTAATCAAATCTGTAGTTGGCTATTCTCTGACTTGCATTCTTGGCAAAAAGTATGCAACCTGAAATGTCTGGGGTATTTTTGTTTTTGATGTGAGTGCTCATTCGCCATAGAGAAATAGTGTTGATATTTTTAATAACACATTGAAAATAATTTGCATTTCAGAACTCAGTGAAAAATGTAATCATGTAGCATGTTCAAAATTACGTTTTTCACTCAATTCTAAAATACAGATTACTTTAGTTTCAATGTGTTACCAAAAATATCAGTAATGCTTCTATGGGCAATGAGCACTAGCATCAAAAACAAAAACACCCCAGGCATCTTTGCCAAGAATGCAAGTCAGAGAACCAAGATGTTGGACTGGCACTTGGAAAACTCAAGCTTAAATCTATCTTCAGCCATAGAATTTGCTGGGTGATTATCATTCCAACTTACTTTTCAGGGTTGTTATTACAGGAAAAATGGAAGGAGGGAGCCCTGTCTTATACCAGTTTGAGCTGTTTGTGGAAAGATGGAATAGAAATCTTAACAAATCAATAGATTGAAAGAGTAGTGCTTGATTGTGGTAGCAGAAAATTAAAGTCAAGAGAATTGTGGGCTCCCCTTATATAATAGTGTTGTATTCATGTATTTGTAAGTTAAAGGGATATATTTAAAATATTTGCTTAAGTACCTACCTTTCTGATTAAATGTTCATTCACAAGTCATGTAGACAAGAATTCTGAATAGTAGGTTCTGTTGTTTCAGTCTGTCTTGCAGATCATAAAGCCACAGGTTCAGGATCCAGTAAACTTCTTGCTGCTGCATATTAATAAAGACATAGAGCAGCTGATGAATACTCTTGGGAAGAGTGCTGATGAAACCACTAATGTCATCCATCTCATTCTGTGTAGCCTTTCCAAGGACCAACATGCAGGACAATGTAAGGAGAGCAGCTTGCCGAATGTTGCTTACATTTCAAGACATAAGATTGCAGCACATGGTTTAATAATATACTTTAAAGCAGGGGTCTTCAAACTTGGCCCTTTTATGACTTGTGGACTTCAACTCCCAGAATTCCTCTGGGAGTTGAAGTCCACAAGTCATAAAAGGGCCAGGTTTGAAGACCCCTGCTTTAAAGGAACTGGGAGGACCAGTGATCAAGAGTGATTAAATATTATACCCGTAAGAAATCACTGTCAGTGGGTGATTGGCATACTTTTGGCTTTTCGTCTGATTTCACAGTCACACTCATTTCATTAAGGAATTTAGATGTGTTAGATAACTTATGTATTTCCAAAAAGTCTTTGATGATATTTCCTCATTAATCTGCATAATACTGCATGATAATTGTTGTGATAATAAACAATGAGAGGGAGAAAAAATAATGGTGTGTAAAACCCACCAATATTTTCTGTGGACATATTTTTTTTACAACCCAGTAACTTGCATTGTTCGTTTTAAATCTTGAGCCCACTGAATTCCATGTGGTTTCTTGTATAAGTTTGGAGAAATCACTTCTATATCTGTAATTCAACTGTACGTCGAAGTGTTTCACTGTGGAAAGAATATGTAGTCCATGCAGAACTCTTTGTACTATTCTCTTGTCACAATAGCATATAAGGAAGAAAACGGGTTTATTTTATTTCAGAAATCTCTGAGTTTTTCTTCTGAGTCAAAGAAGCAAAATAACTGGCTGGTTGGGGGCCAAATAAATGCAATAAATCTTTTGCAGGGCCAGTACGTTTTGACAGTCAGCTTTCCACGAAGCAGTACAGAAACAGTTGGGAAGAAAATGTTGCACGCACCATTATTCTACCTGAACTAAAGGTAAGAAAAAGGAAAAAATGCTTCCAAAGAATACATTTGTTAGTCAAGACAAATAATAGATATAAAACTATAAATTATTTATTATGAATTTCTCTCTCTCCTCTCTATATATACCTGTGTGTGTTTGTGTCTGTATCTGAATAAGTGAGAAAGGTGACAGCTAATTCAGCTAAACAATTGTAGGCAACAATATTCAGTAATTTTAGAAAGGATTTCTAGCATGCTGTTAACAAGCCAGGCTGAATTTTAAATTAAAGTAGGTTTTATATGCTTTATAGCGTATAAACAGTGACACTG
This sequence comes from Azemiops feae, assembly GCA_023970755.1. Lineage (NCBI taxonomy): Eukaryota > Metazoa > Chordata > Lepidosauria > Squamata > Viperidae > Azemiops > Azemiops feae. The sequence goes on along the minus strand of JALGBA010001038.1, from coordinate 158,074 downwards.
GGCAAAATGTAGATTAGACATAAGAAAAACAGTATGTGTTCTTTTTCTGTGCTGTAGACACAAAGTCAGCTGGCAATACTATCTTTACATCATATTAATGTTATATAAAGCTATTAGTTGGGGCGCTATCATGTGTTATATTAGCAGTATGAAACATCAATTGCTAGAAAATAAGAAATTGCTGCTATCTTCCTCAATGATCTGAAATAAGCAAGGTATTAATTAGTTCTGTTTAATTAATTAAGTACGCTTGTGAGGTTTTCTTCATTAGTTTTGAGTATAATTCATGCCAAAAAGAGAGAGAGCTGGCATATCCTCCATTTTAACTTTCCCCCAATCCTACACTTAAGAATGAATATATATATATACAGCCTTGCATAGAGGCAAACTCAGCATCCCCATGATAACTATAGTGCTTGGGGTGAGCTCTGGATATTGTATAGAGCTGTGTTCCAGATCACAACAAACAAGGAAGATAATGTGTCAGGCTCTCAGGAACCAGGAACAACACATGGAGTTAATCCTGAGTTGTTTCCTTTATTGTTCCTTCACCTATAGACAGAATTTTGCTAAGACTAAAGCAACTATCTGCATGGCTACATATATACTCTATATATCTATAGAGTACTCCCTATACTGCGGAGGAGGTTTTTTAATCCTCTTCCTGCCGACCAAACTTTACAATCTCTGCTGCCTGTTTCCCCTTTGGAAAGCGGCCCCAAACTACGTTCCACCAGATATTGAGACACCTTTTGTACCTTACCATGGTTTTAGTTTTTTAGCTCGATCCAGAATTTGGCAAAAGCTGACCTTTTCTATAGCTCTTATTCAGAATAGAGACCTACGAGACACATTTCAGAACCACAGTTTTGAACTATAGCTTTTAAGAAATTATCATTCAGCTTTTGAAAGCTCAGGATATTTGAATTAAGAAAGTTACCAAGGTCAGTCACTCAAGTTATCATTACAGCTGTGCAGATTCCTGGGTGAATTCTATAATTCTGATATTGCTTTAAAAAAGTTGTTTTTATGCATTCTGTTTTTATGATGCATGCCATGTTTTCTAAGCAGCTTTTGGATAAAGCACTTCTGGACTTGAATAAACAAATCAGTGAAGATGAAAGACTTTCTTCCAACCCTGTAGTGAAAATTATTTATGGGGACCCTACAGTCTTCCTAACCCGTCTTCCTAAGGACAATACTATACACTCCTCTCGGATATGGAGTTGCAAGAAGAGGATCTCAGTCGAGCATCTGGCTCACATTGTCCAGCTGAAAGGTGGCAAGGATACTGTGCCCATCTTGCAGAAATTTTTGCAAAAGGTGAGCATGTCAGGTCATGGGATCTGTGAAACAGAAAATATGCATTGCTGGAATCTAGTTGTCAGCTGCTTGTCCTAATTAATTGTCCAACACAAAAACTTGTGTCTGCCGTCTCTTTTTGTTTTAGTTTTATTAATGTAACCGCTTTGATCTAGGAGCAGAAATTCTTTTGTCAGCTGCTTGTCAAAAGCCGAGCTACATCAAACTGTGCAGAAACTTTGAAATATTAACATCACAGCTGCAACAAGAAACCTGTGCTGGTGTTTCTATAGCGCTGTCATCCAGAGACCCAAATCTGTTCTAAACTTTGAAGGTGCTGAGTCCTGTCAGATTTAGATCAGGCTAGCTTTTTTTAAATTCATGCTTGCACATGTGAAATTAATAGTAAAACTTAATGATGGGACAAATACATGGTGGTTTGATCATTTACTTGCTAATCCAGCTGCTTTCTGGGTCATCCACAGAAATCAGCTGCTTTATACCCTTGTAGCGGGAATGGGCAGGAATAAACTAAATCACAGAATCACTTCTCTTAACTGGATGTGGTGGTGGGAGAAATTATTGTTGTCTTATTTTTGATTAAGAGAAAAAAAAATGTCATGCTAATTGCATGTGAATCTCTGTTGTGTGCATCAGGCAAACAGTTGAAAACAAATCAACAATCTTGGCTACTACTTTTTAGTTAAAAGAAAGAAAGGAAGAACATGTCTTATTAGGGCCAGCTCTTTCTTAAGAGTGGGCATCGTCATCACAAATAATATTGCGTTATTAAGGTTGAATCAATGTAAAACTAACTTTAGCTCAAGAGATTTATTCACAAACATTGCACATTCTCCAGTGCCCATCTAAATGGTGTCCAAACCCGTGCAGAGTTGCTCGAACAGGAGGTTGGTCTAGAGGACCTCTAAATTTCTTTCCAATCCTGTTATTCTATGTTCTATGTTCAGAAGGTTTTTAAATTCACTTGTTCTGAACAACATTAAAGTGCAATGTGCCATCTTCTGGCTAAAAAGAATTTACAATCTAAAAGCAAGTGTTGAGGACTGGGTTGCCAGTTGATTGCTTTCCCAAAGGTAGAACAAGGATAGAAAGAGGAACAATCAGTATTTGTGTTAATGAAGTGTAAGAGGGAACAAGTTCATGTCTGAAATACTACATTTGTTGATGATGCAGCAGCTACTTATTATCACACACCTTTCTAAATTGTCAACAATATTACTTTCCCAGCTTCATGGACAAATTTCAGGATTTTTCAGAACAGAAAGTGAATATCTATTAATGTTGATTTATAGTTTATCTGTTAACCTTATCCATGTGCAAAACAGGAGCACATGCCCTCAATGATGTCCCACCTTTGAGAAAACCAGATTTTATGTATGCATATGTGTGTGTACATAAATTAAACTTATACAAACTAAATGTATAAAGTATGTACGATATTCTTTCTTGATAGTTAACTTGTATTAATTCCTAAAGACTTGGCTTCTGCTTTCTGATTTGACCTTTTCTGCCTTTAGGAAGCTGAATTGAGGCAGGTGAAATTTCTGCCAGAAATTCTTGCTCTGCAGAAAGACTTGGTGAAGAGATTTCAGAACATCTCAGAAATTGAGCATCGCACAATTGAAGATTTTCTCAGCAGTTTTTCCTCAGGTGAGATTCTCCCTTGCTCTCTGGTTAGACAGCAAAGTATAAGAGCATTAAAGTATTTACTTAATACCAAGCATATTTAGTAAAGGTGTTTAGCTGATTGGAGAGTATTAATCTGTGCAAAGTCTGTGCTTAGCAAGCGTTGCAAACCTCGGTAAGGAAAGGAAAGGAAAATGGGATCGATCCCAGTTGCTCTGAGCTTCCTCCTGTGTGCAGGAAAGGGATGCTTTGATACAGATATAAGCAATCCCTTCTTCCTTCTGTATGGAAGGCAGCTCTTGAGGGCATCCAGGAGTTGAGTTCACAAAAAGGGCTCCCCCTGCCAGAAGCCTCCCTGTTGACCCCAACTGGCCTTCTGAGGATTTAGGAAGGAAACAGTCCGGCTTTTGGGCCAATGATGCCCCATATTTTTTTTATCAACTTGATTACTGGCACAAATCATTTAAATTTGCCTTTTCTCCATTTCCTTGTTCTGTGATAGTACATCATCTGCAACCTAGATCAAACAAAACTAGTATTTTGAAAATTCTCATTCAATGTGGGAACCAGGTACATAAATGCCTCCTCTCCATTTAGCGGTCCTCCACTTAGGATTAGTTATTTAATGAGAGCAAAAAGGGCTGTCTGCTGAGGGAGGAGGGGAACTCCTTCGTTGGGCTGCAAAACTGGAGCACAGATCCTGAAGGTCTTGACCTCCACTTCTGCAGCTCTTTGGAGGAGTTCTCTTCCCTGCATGGAAGGGAGGGGAAGTCTTCTGAAGGGCTGCAGAAACAGAGGTCAGATCTCAAGAGGTCTGTTTTTGTATCTCCTTGAAGAAGTTCTCTGTGCATAGAAGGGAGGGTAACTCTTCCAAAGAGCTACCAAAACGGAGGTTATACATCGAAGATCTGAGCCCCATTTCTGCAGCCCCTCAAACGAACTCGCCTTTGCACACAGAGGCAACCCAAACTCCGGTGGGATGGAGAAATGAAGCTCAGATCCCGAAGATCCTAGTTCTGTTCCTGCAGCCAGCCAGAGCACTTATCTTCTGCATATGGAGGGAAGGTGAATTCCTCCAGCAGACTGCAGAAATGAAGCTTGATCTTCAGGATCCAGGCTTCGTTTCTGCGGTCCACCACAGAGGTTCCTTTCTGCACAGAGGTGGTGGTAGAAAGAATCCTGTGGCAGCCTGTATAAATGAAGGTTGGATCCTGAAGATCCAAGCTTCGTTTCTGCAAGTTACTACAAGAGTTCCCTTCCACTCATGGAGGGAAATTGCTGGCCCTCCTTCAGCAGGCAGGTCTAGCACTCTGTCCGCTTAACAACTTGCACAGTTGCTTAATGACCGCAACTGGGAGAGCTGGGATTGCAGTCATTGAGCGAAGGTGTCATGTGGGCGTCTTGTTTAATGACCACTTTGTTCAGCGACCAAGATTCTGGTCCCAATTGTGATCATAAATTGAGAGCTACCAGTAGATCATGCCTAAGGATAAAGACTTAATGGAATTCACGTCATCCTGTTGTGATGGTTAGGCATCTTCCCAGATTATAGATCTCTTTCTGAAGTATATACTAACTAAATTAAACCTTTGAGTTAAATGCCCCAGAGCTACTAGGGCCATTGGGGTTGTCAGGGATGAAATAATAAGTGTGACTGACAGCCATAAGAAATGGTGTGGTATCTTGTGCTGGATAGATCTTAGCCTGCTGCAGCAGAGTTCTTTTTATTATCTCATTTTTTTTTAATCAGAAAGCAACACATTTTGGCAATATCCCATCTGTTTTTACTCCGTTTCTTGCATTCTCTAGGAGGTGTCAGATTACTAATGAAAGGCAGAGTGGAAAAATTTTTGGATGTGTGGAACAAGCTCAGATTATCCATAGAAACAAATGGTGAGACTCCAGCTTACTTTATCAGTCAGATCAAATGGGAACAATAAGGCATTCCTTGATACTACCAAAATAAAAAAGCCATGTTTTATTATCTTCAACTGGCCTACAGACTGTAGCCCATAAAGCCGAAGCTGTAGCTCTCTAAAATTTGATGACCTCATGCATCCTTAATCATTGGCCGTGCAGTTATGGGTGGGAGTGGGGGGCTGAAGGAATTGTACATCAGCAATATCTGGGGGGCAGGGCATATGTGATGGCAATAAATCATTATATAAGCCAGAAGTCATTCAAAAACAAAAGGGAGTATTCAATAGTAAGATGACGTATCTGGCTTCCAAAGTTTTCTGGTTTCCTTCTCCCCTGCAGGTCAAATTAAGCTTCCTAAAGATTATTGCAGTTCGGACCGCACTGTGAAAGATCCATTTGAAATCCTTTTGCCTCGTCGGAGAGGTCTAGGCCTTTGTGCCACATCATTGGTCAGCTACCTCATTCAGTTGCACAATGATTTCGTCAACACCATAGCAAATGATTCAACGGATGCCAATAGGTATGCAGTTCTCTGTTCTCCCTGCAGCTGACAGATACTGCTGAATAAACAGCATAGTTGGTTTTCTCTTCTTTTCCCTTCTTACTTCTCAACAGATACTCTGTCAGCCCTGCTGAAGTGGCCGATCTGCACATGATCAGTTATGAAGTAGAAAAGGATTTGATCCCAGTCATCCTGTCCAACTGCCAGTATAGCGTGCAGAAAGGAGGAGAGGCCCTGCAGGAATTTGACCTGGAAAAAATCGAACAGCAAGTTGTCAGTAGATTCCTACAAGGGAAGCCCAGGATCACATTGCAGGTATGTGCACCGTGATCATATTTTCTTGGGGGGAAAAATAAAGGACAAACCTGAAAGGGGGCAAATCTGAAAGAGGAACATCAGGATTAAAAAAAGATAATTCTATATGTTTATAATTTTGCTTTACAGAAGAAAATTCAAGAGCAAAACCAAGAAAACAAATACATAAATCTAAAGGACAGCTGTCTGAAATAAAAGACTGTCCTTTTTAATAAAGGACATATGGGGACTGTCGGGATGCACCATAGAAATGTGAGGCCACTAGTTAGTGTTCTGGAGCTTGTGAGATCCAAACTGCTAGTCCGGAAGATACTCTTACAAAGAACTGTTGACCAAGCATTTGCTTTGTTCCCTTTCTTAATAGGGCATACCCACACTGATACACAGATGTGACCAAAACTATGAGCATCTGTTCAGCAATATCAAGACAAAGCTGAAAACTCAGGTGAGTTTTTTAAAAGAGAAAAAGACAAGCAAATCTCACTGTCATTCCATTTTGTTCTTATTTACTTGATTGTAAACCATGGGGTGTTCAATATGCATTGCTTATAGGAAGGTGTGTGTTTACTGTGCTGGACCAGTATAACTCTGGCCAGAGCATATATTAGCTTAAGAACTGTGTTAGAGCATTTAACATTTAAAGGGTTAAACACTGTCTCCTTAAGTGATGGCTTCTGGGAAATGTAGTCTAGTTGTTAGTCAGTCCTATATCTTATCTAGTCAGTGGGAGGGACTTCAAGGTTTATGACAGGATGTCCTGGCTACGTACCAGGATTGTAAAGCCTTTGTTTTAATCAAGCATCATGCACACATCGATTGGCATCTGTAACCATGCCTAGCTGAGATGGGAATTATTCCTTTTTTACCTACGAGAATGGACAGATATGCAAATGACCGGATGTATCTACTGCAAAGTAAGTCTCTGCTTAGAATTCCTGGACAATAAATACTTGTTTAAAACCATTTTGCGGAGTTTATGCTATCTGGATCAGAACTATAACGCATCTCAGTTCATGGTTCCAGAAAAGTAAAAAAGGAATAATTCAACTCTATGCATCTGCTTGGCAAAAGTAAAAAAGGAGATATTATTATTCTCCATGCTTGGCAAAAAACTAAAGCTGTATCTTTAACTGGCTGCTTGCTAGCAACATTCCCAGAACTCCTGCATATAACGCATCCATACATCTGCTTGGCTGGAGTAAGAAGGACTAAAAATAGATCTCCATGCCTCAGGAAAACAATTGAAGCTGTGCCTTTACGCAAAGGTGAAAAGGGAGACTTTAAACTGAAGCAAGCCTCTTCCCCCCCCCCCTTTTTTTTTTTTCCACATGCAAACCGGCGTGATTAGAATGCCAGGAATGTGTTGCTGGGGAGTGAAGAGATGTGTGTGTGTGTTGAAGGAATGCCTTTCCAACAGAAAGGAAGTAATTAAGCTCAAAGTAAATAGAGATAATTTACCTTCCCCGAAAGAGATTGTCTCCTCGATGAAAGTAAAGAATTCTGTTTGAGTTTGACTTGAGAAATTATTCAGAACTGGCTTAACAGACAAGCTAACAAAGGAAATAGGGCAATTAATTGCTATGACAACTGGCTATTGCTGGGTGAAAGAGACCCCTCCCCTTGAGATGCTGGCAGAGAAAGAAACAAATGATTCAAGCTTGTGTTAACAGCACAGGCCAGACTAGTCACAGTGCACCCTCGTGGCCAAAGAGGGAACTTCCCTGAAGTCTTTACCCACGCAGACACAGTGCACCCTGGTGGTCAAAGAGGGAACTTCCCTGAAGTCTTTACCCACGCAGACAGTGCACCCTGGTGGCCAAAGAGGGAACTTCGCTGAAGTCTCCAGAAAATTTACTGTTCAGTTGAAGTAATTTTATCTATTTTATTTATCTTGGGAGTCTTACTTATTACTTAGTCGAAAAAACTTGGTATGGAGGTTGAGCAATGGTGAAAGCAGCAGCTTGCTTGAATATGTGTGCAGTTTTACATTGCTTGCATGCCCTGAAGAGCTGTCAGATGGCATAAGTACATTTTTTATAGAAAAATGTTTCAGGAATAAAATACCAGTTGATCTTATCTCCTTCTATTACAGAGCTCTCTTTCAAGTTCTAAAATGGGCATGATCAGAGGGGACTTGGTGTCGTACACTGACATCTGTGATGCACTCTCGGTCACTGAAATTATTTTAGGATTCTTGGCTACAACTGGAGGTGACTCACATATGACTTTGACTGATTACACTGAAAATGTCCTGCGGATGAGCAATCAGATAAGTCTTCCAGTGATGAAGGTGAGTGCAGGGGATCAGAGGCTCACCTTTCGTCTCTGCAAGATGAAAGAGAAAAGCCAGTGAGGCTGAGGCTATATACTATATGTGTAGCTCAGACTGAGAAAGGAAGCTGACGTTTTCCTCACTTAGTTCAGATCTGTACTATTCTGATCACTGAAGAACGTTTCTAAACATGTTCATGAGTGGTAAATATCGGTCTTCTTGAGATTATAGTAGAGAATTATCCTTTTAATTGGACTGTGCTTTGGTAGTGTTCGGGTGGTGGAAAGGAAAAGCATAGTACGACTGGAGAGCCTAAAAAGATCCCTGATGGATCAAGTAAGTGCATTTCAAACAGGTTATTTACTTACAAGCAATTTATAAGTAAAACAAATACATCCCACTGTTTCTGCTGGCAGCCAGTGGCCATTACCACATTTTAAGTAGTACTTTCTAGGATTTATTAAGCAAATTTCCAGGTTGACCAATTATAACAACTATAAATAGCTTAACATCTATCATCCAGAGGAAACAGTAGAGATAAAAAACCGAGTGCATAGAACATCTTACTTCTAAATGTGAAATTTCATTAAATCTTAACTTCAAAGCTGGGCTTTTGAGTGCAAAACAGATCATTTTTAATTATTGAGAAAATGCTTGAAATATGGATGTTCTGAAATTCTGTTCCAGACTCTAAACACTATTCAGAAGAATTCCGTTTAACAATTGGAATAGTTTGAAATCTCAAGATAGGAAACATTACTAAATTAATATTTGAAATGTTTCATGGCAAAACATTTTGTGCACCCCGGCTTCTAATTTTTTAATTATATTTTATCTTGCTGCTTATAGTTAAATGTAATATTATAATTAGTCCTACCTTTTAAAAAGTCTGTTCTTTGTGTAGAAGACTACTGCCTTTACCAACTGGAGCATTGCTATAGTCACCTAGAAAAACCCCTTTCCATTGTTATAATCACCTAGAAAAACCTCTTTCTTCCCAGGATAGCCCTAGACTGGGCCAAGACATGGTGCCAGAGATGTAATCCACAATATACAATCTAGGTGCCCTTGAATTATAAGGTGTTGAGAGGCAGTGCGGAATATTTGTTGTGCTTTAGCATCAGCTATCTCATACAAGAGTTGAGTTTGGTGTTGGTCTGCACAGAATTTACATGAAAAATGTTGGCAAGTGCTCTTCCCATTAAAAGATTTCTAGAATTTATTAGAAAAGTTGATATTAATATTTGGCTTTATTGCCTAAAATGGCCATCCGTGAATGCCATTTAGAAATACGTTTGCTTTATCATTTGCAAAATAACCTTTTATGTTTGTGTATGTTCGTATTTCTTTTAGGCACTGAGCCGATGTCAGCTAAAGCATGCCATTTCATTGTGGCAGCTCCTTTCTAGTCATAAATCAGAACAGCTGCTGCATTTGAAAAAGGTAGGATGTGGATAAGGATGTGCTCGCTAGACACTTTTTGTCGCTGTTTTCTCTCCGCTCCCCGCTTAACTATTTCTCTCCGTCTCTTCCTCATAATGTATTATCCAGGATCCTTTTGGAGAGATCAGCGCAGACTATAAAGAGGAACTCACAGTGGATAGTATCGATCTTCTCAAAGCTTTCCTCACCCAGACAGCGCTGGAGTCCTTCCTTCAAGAGTTGCATGAAATGATCATGCTGAAATTGAAACATGCCAGAACTGGAGAAGAGTACAGCCCTACATGGAGGTAAGAGTGTGAGCAGCCCAATCCCTTTTATAGTGAAATACATCCTGTTTTGCAGAGTATCTTATTGCTTTGGGCTTATTGGTTTTCTTTTTTTCCAGCCTGAAAGAAGCATTTATTCCATATCTTGAAGGAAAAGGTAGCAGTGAGCTTCAGGACTTGGATGATATGTTCCCAGAAGATATCCAGGTTTCCCAGTGTATCGCTGCCTGGAAAACAGCTGCTACTCTTAAACGGGGTGGATGCGGTCCAGGAAATTAATCCAGACACTTTTCCACTCTTCCTTACTCTTCACTGATGAGCAGAGCAGTGTGTTTAATTGTTGGTTTTTCTTTATACTTGTACAAAAAGAAAGGAAGGAGATAACCAATTTTTGCACTTAGGGTGATCCTAAATTAAAGGATTGTGGTGCTATATGTGAATAAATAGTGATGCACAAACATAAAGGAATTGGTGCTTTAGATAATGAAGGATTTCTAGAAAATACAAGTTGGATAGGCACACTTCATTCAAAGAAAAGTATTTTCATTGTTAACAGATTTCTGAAAGGACCATGTAATGTCTATAACTTTGGGTTTATAGACTTCATTATAAATTTTCCTCTTTAATCTATTTAGAATTGGCAGGGAGCAGAGAAACAATCTTCTTTCCCTCAACTTCCCTAGATTTTATAAATGCTACTTTTTTTTTAACCAGGGACATAATTTGTTTGTAATTTTCTTTTCTCATACACTGAATTGTCTACTTCTTTGAGACTACGTATTTGAGCAAGTAGATAGAATCAAGCAAGTATGTAAGTGAACCATCCCAACCATGTTTTACTGATAGTCTGAATTGAATACTATATGAAACAGACCATGAGGTTGCACTTTCTTTGATTTACTGAGTTTTTTTTCTAAGCGGTTTTGGAAATTATTTTTTTTCCTGTTAAAAGATGCTCTAAATAAATAAAAAATAAAAGACTGAAAGTTTTTGGCTGCCAAAGATAAGTATGTATTTAAATAGTTCCATTCTTTTTTAATAGTTAATTGACATTTGTATCAAGTTATGCATTAGGCATTGTCATTCCAGCCCTCTAGGACTTAAAAGAAACGGAGTTTGTGTTCTTCCTTCGATTGTACAGGGATAATGTCTTAATACAGGTAGCTATGCTGGCAGAGAACAGTATGCCTCCACTTACTTTTTCACTATTCAAAAATTGCAATTTATAAAAGTTACTTTCTAGTCTTTTTTTTCTTATAATAAAAAAATCCTTGTTACAAAAGTGTTCAGACTACGTCCCTTATTACTTATATAGCACCTTTCAATTTTATTACCTTTCTTGAGCTGGGGAACATATCAGTTTGGTTTTACTGCTTGACATTTAGTTAATTGACATTTAGCAATTCACCAAGCTAAAACCATTGACAATTTTACCACAGATTTCTTCAAAGCAGGGAGCTTTACCTCACATCTCGTCGGTGCTATGTGAATGTAATCCATGAACCATAGATTTAACTTGTTCAGAGATTCTTTGTGTGAGAGGAACCTTCTATAAGAATTGGGATATCAACCACACATTCTAATAATCATTGGTGCAAAAGAAAAGTCACCCAACCTGCCACCTGTAAGGAAAATTGGGAAGACATTGCTCTTCATGTGTTCTAATGGTAATTTCTCCTTTCATTTTAGTTAATGAGAGGGGAATCTTTTCTCTGTTCGATGGTAATTTTCCCTGGTTTATAGTATGTCCAATAAAGTCAGTTCTTTTTCCCCCTTTATGAAATTCCCTTCATTAGGTTTCTTTTTTTTACTTAAGTTTCCTGGACTTGTACTCTGTAAGATTACACATTCAGAGCTGCAGAACGAGATTTTCCATTTCTAATTAGGAAACAGGAAATTTGTTTCCTCATGTGGGAAGTCAGGCCCCCCCCCCAGAGAAAGAAATATTTTTGGAAACATTTAAAAGGCAGAATATATTTCCCTAAAGGATTTTAAAAGCAGAAACCAACCCTGCCCCCAAATCTCTCTGTCCCAAATAGAAACCAAGTCTGCAGAATTGCAGATGTGATAATCTTGTCAGAAAGACTGGAGTCAGGAAACGGATTAGGAAGAAAGATCCCTAGAATCCACAATCCCTCACAGCAAAAATCTAAGAGTCATTAGCCACAGCCCCAGGGAAGCAGGATATGATCTTAAGGACATAATAGGATTAACCCACCACCATCAGAATACCAGAAAGGCACACTCCGACTCAGGTCAAAGTTCATGCCACAGGAACAACTCCAAACAAAATGCTCAAGAAGGTATAAAAACCCACTCCCTACATGTGCTTGTTCTCTTTTCTTCCAGAGCCATCTTTCTGTCTGGCTCTCCTCTTCAATAAACTGCAACCTTCTTTCTAAAGCAGTCGCCATGTTGTTTATTCCCGGTGTTGTGATTCCGTGCCAGCCTGTGATCCCAGTAGTTGAGTTTGGGGAATTAGAGGAGGAGGAGGAGGGATCTGGAGAGGCATCAGAGGAGGAGGGAGGCTCTGATGAGCTGCAGGACTTACAAACTAATGAAGAGCCTGGTCCTTCCACTTGTGATCAAGCTGAGAGCCAGCTGTGCTGGGAAGCTGAGTTGGACTTGGAGGAAACACAGCTGGAAGGCCTCAGAGACACTTGTAAACGTAGACAGGTCACACGAGTAGGACAGAGGGAGGCAATGGGGCGACTCCAGGGGAGGAGGAGAAAGCAGTGAGAAGCCACACCTTGAGGGCTTGCGTAACAAGGGAATGTGTGGGCAGGGCTGGTTGCTGGAGGCAACCATTTGCATAGAACTTAAAGAGTCAAGAGATCATGGTCTGTTTATTTTGCTTGTGAGTTATTTCCTGTTTGACTCGTGTTCTGTTTTGCTTTTGGACAAGGTCTCCATTGGAAAAGTGTTCTGTTGCTTTTGTTTTCTAGAACAATTATCAGGTCTGTAACTCAAATAAAAAGGGTTTATTTTACAGTCTACGGTTAAAAGAGGGGTTGTCTTTGTGAAGTAACAAGGACGTACATAGGGTGGGACAGAACACCTGGCTTGGACTGAACCATGATGAAGACTTTTCTTTCAACACTCATCAAACTAATTACCCATAGCTATTGCTAGAGAATGGGTGTAATTTCTGGATTTATTCACAAGCGTGTTGAACACCAGTGGCTTTGCACCAGAACTGCCACGTCTGGACTAAATCTGGAATAGTAGATGTTATCTAAAACTATCTCCCTGTTGCCATCTAGTCGTGCGGGTTTTTGCAGCCTATACCTGGGCAGCCTTAGCTAAGCACATATATAGCAGAGTGGGGCTGCGGATGCTCTCGATCGAAAAAGCTGAGGGTTGTAGCTGCCGCTATGGACGGTCCATCAGAGCAGATCCAGCCTGCCTTGGATTCCAAGCCAGCACGGTCGCTCATGCCTCTGCCCTTCAGTGCAAACAGGAAGCCCAAGGAAGGGACGGAGCGCCGGGTATTGTAATCGTGCAGGAGCCCCCGAAGTCCCAGGAAATAGGAAAACCCAGGGCGCGGACGCAATGACGGGACGGGAACAAGGGAGGAAGAAGGGGAGACTTTGCGGTGTTGGGAGTGGTAAAACGCCAGCAGGGGGAACCAGGGATAAAGAAGGGCTCGGGAGATCTTCCTGCCACCGGGGAACCTGGGATTTGTATTTCTTTGACCTACCGAGTCTGGCTCCACCTCCTGGTGGCTGCAGAGGGATAGAGGGTGCCTGCCTGCAAGCCGCCACTTACCTGGCGGGTTGGGAATGGGAAGGGAAGCGTGGGGCTGTCACTGAGCGGGAATCGTGATAACTTAAAAGCCCCCAGCCGGGAAGGGAGGCTGCTAGGGGCAACTGGCTGGACCCCCCCATGCCCTGAGCTGAAGAGGACTCGCTTCTAGACAAGAATGCGAGCAGCCTGGAGCATGCAGAGAGGAGGCAGTGTGGTGCCTCCTTCCCGGAATTGGGGGTTGCGGATCTAGACATTGTCAGCTGCTTTTCCCCGGGTTCTCTAGTAGGGCCAAGCTGAGATCTTGATTCTAAGGGGGGAAAAGGAAGGGGAGCCTGGCCGGCAGAGGCTTTCCTGTCACAGGAGCACACCTTTTCCTGTGTTTCTCAGTTCAGATCACCACACAGCCCTGCCTACAGTGCTAGAATTTAATGACATTTAATTCACCATCTGAAAAAAGGCCCATGAACTCCTTCAACGTTCTCCAGGGCACAGAACAAGTCAGTAAAAATCAAAAGCTGGAGAGAGTCTTTGGAGAAAGATGCAGTTCAAGTAGAACATTTCAGCATAGAAAAGAGAGAATTTTGGGTAGAAAACCAAAGGAGCACAGGATAGTGACACAATCTGATACAGCGATAATGAAGATGGAGAAGTTTTTCTCTCTGTAGCTCAGTTCTAAAAGCTGAGATCATCCCATGAAAAATAATGGGAGATTTAGAGAAGATGAAATACTGTAAGACACTTAAAACAAGTTGTTTGAGCTCTCCAGTTCCTGTTAGTCTCAATAAGTAGGTGGAAAGTCACAGGTTGTCCATATCTGGAGATCCCCAGGATCCGTGTTTATGAATTGAGCAGTGGGATTATTGCCACCAGGACATTGGAGATATTTAGCTCCAGTATAAGAGGCAATATGCTTCCACATACAGTTTCTAGACAACTTCAGCGGGATACTGGGTTCATTTCTTATGGAGTCCCCACATCTGGTCAGCCACAGTGGAAGCTGAATATTGTATTTGACAGACTAGCAGATTCGTGTGGCTGTTTTTATATTCTTCAGTGGATTAATAGTGGAGGCATAGAATGGTGGCGAACCTATGGCACGTCCCAGCCCTAGGCCTTCAGCTGGGTTTTATAAAACGCTTTCGCTTTAGGACTCCGCCGCCGTGTGCCAAAAAAAAAAGTTCAATCAATCAATCAATTTCAACTTCTCGCGGGAAAAAAAGATCTTGCAAAGTTGGAATTGATTGATTGAACTTTATTTTTAGTCCCACACAGTGGCAGAGGAAGTGATGTGTCGGAGCTGGAAAAAAGGTGCCGCATGGTGGTGGTGGGAGTGGCAGGAGCAGGGTGCTCCATGCGAGGGGTGAAGCGGGGCCTGTGAATGGGGTGGAGAAACAATGCGGCGGCACTAGCATGGTGGTAGACCAGTTGCTTCCCTTCCCCTGCCAGACACCTGCCGAAGCCGCGCAGGGTAAGGTTGCCGCCCCCGCCCAGATGCCCTTGCCTCCCCCAAACATTTTTTTACTAACCTGCCTTTCAGCTGCATTCCGTTTTTCCACTCGATTCTCATCCTTCACCACGTGTTTGTGGGACTATCGGTAAAAAAAAAAAAAGTTCCATCAGACTTTCTAACTTCTCGTGAGATCTCAAGAAGTTAGAAAGTCTGATGGAACTTTTTTTTTTACCTATAGGCCCACAAACACGCGGCGAAGGCTGAGAAGCGAACGGAGAAATGGAATGCAGCTGAAAGTAAGGTTAGTAAAAAAAACCGCTTGGAGGAGGCGAGGGCATCTGGGCGGGGGTGGGCGCGGCAACGTTATCCTGCAACGTTATCCTGCATGAGGATGGGGCGTGTGCCCTTTCCATGCCAGGCCAGCCTCTGCAGACCCGGGGCGGCCGTGCTGGGCGGCGCTGGGCTGGGTGTTGAGGTGGGGGCCGGCAGGCTGACCAAAGCAGCAGGTGGAGTGCCGGAGGTTCAGGGAGGGATGGCCCTGAAGTGGGCGGTTGGGCCATTGGCAAGAGCAACTCGTCTGAGCGGAAAGCGGCCTCAGAACAAGTAGGGCAGGAAAGGAAAGAAATCCTCGCTCCCCCCAGAAATTGTATTTCTTTCCTTACCTGACTCCCAGCCCCGTGCCGTTGCTCCTTTGCGATCCGCTGCTGCTGCCTTGTGCAAGGAAACAAAGGAAGGTTTTTTGGGGAAAAAAAGGTTAATCAATCAATTCCAACTTCTTGTGAAAGATCGCAAAGTTGGAATTGATTGACTGACCTTTTTTCCCCCAAAAAACCTTCCTTTGTTTCCTTGCACATGGCAGCGGTGGTGGATCGCGAAGGAGAAGCGGCGGCAGGAGAAGGGTGCTCTGCGAGGGTTGAGTCGGGGCAGCGGGAGCAGGATGCTCCGTGCGAGAGTTGGGTCGGGGTGGCGGGAGGGCGCTCTGCGAGGATTCGGTTGGGGCGCCGGGAGCAGGACATTCCATACAAGGGTTGGGTCGGGGTGGTGGGAGTAGGACGCTCCGTGTGATGGGTGGGTCGGAGCGGTGGTGGCGATAGAGTGCTCTGTTGGGGTGGGGTGGGGAAAGTAGTGGCTGGCGGCGGGACACTTCTCACTGTGTTTTCCCCCCCTGACTTTTAAACCATTTTTAAAACACAACAAGAGTTGTATCACAGAAAAGCCAACCCATGGCTAAATGGAATACGATGGCCTCCTTGAACTTAACATCTTACCGCATGTCAGTAATAACCCCACAAAACCCCCACCCCAGTGGTGGGATTAGAACCGGTACCTAATTTATTTTGAATTCGGAGAACCGGCCCAGAAATGGCCAGACTAGCGTGCATTCATGTGCCTGCAATCCCTTCCTTCCTTGTTGCAATCTGGCTTTGCAGCAAGCAAGGCGGTTGGATGCACATGAATGCACGCTAGTCTGGCGTCTCAAAAAAAAAAACAGTTTTTTTCCTTGCTCCTGACAGTGAAAATCCTTCACCTTATCTGAGACCGGTTTTTTTCTCTCCATTCAATGTTCACTGCCAGACTGTTCTACTTGATGCAGAATGGGAAGGATCCGCATTCTGCAGCAAGTAAACTTTAAAGAGAGTTTAAAAAGTATGGCAGAGAAAATAATCACCTTACGTGGGATCAGGGTTTTTTTCTCCGCTCCCCTTGCACACCTCAGTACCTACCATGGCCGCCAGCCACTCGCGCAGGTCCATTAGGCCACCGCCCAGAGCTGCACGCCCACCCAGCACGAAGGAGGTGAAGTGGTCAGCTAGGAAGCCCCGCTTAGAGGTGCTAGAGCACGCCCAAGGCCAGCAGGCAAAAGGCCACCCCGAGCAGGGAAAGCTGGATCCCCATCAGTGTCATGGCCACCCAGCCCCAACAGAGCTGGGGGAAGCACACGCTTGGGGTGGCCTTTGGCTTGCTGGGCATGGGCATGCTCTACCACCTCTACTCGAGCTTGCTAACTGGCCATTTCACCTCCTTTGTGCTGGGTGGGCCAGGTGCTCCAGACAGCAGTGGTAGCCTAATGGACCTGCACAAGCTGCTGGTGCTGGCAGCCCGAGGTGGGGCTAAGGTGTGTGTGTGTGAGGGGAACAGGCTCCATGTGCGGGCCAAGGGCAAGATCTGCGAGGGGGCCAAGGAGATGACCAGCAGCAACCTGCTCTCCAGCCACAAGCAAAAACAGATGGGATGGAGTAGGCGCGTCCGGCGGTCTGAATCACGCGCTTCCCCCCTCCCCTACTCCACCTGCTGCTGGAGGGCTGGTCCGGTATTGGCAGTGGGCTGCAGAGCCCCAGAGTGCACCGGTCGAGGGGCCGGCAGGCTGTGGCTGCTGATGGACACTGTTGGCCCCCATGCGCTTGCTGTGTGCGCGGGCCGATGGTGTCAGGCAGCAGCCTCCCTGCCCCCTGCCTCGCCTCGCCTCACCCAGCAGGATGAGCCTCCTGCCCACCGTCTCACCTACCAGATCTCCCCCAACCCTGCCCGGCCCCCACAGCTGTCCCTCCCCATGAGCAACATCAAGGTGGCCACGCCCATCCCAGCCACATCCACCCAGGCTGCTATGACCACTGCAGCCATGCCCATCCAGTGGCCATGCCCACACAGACTGCCATGCCCAACCTGGCCACACACACCCAGGCCACAACCACCCAGTCTGCCAGGCCCACCCGGCACCCAGCGATACATAATGGGTTTTGGGTTGCAGTTTGGGCACTCGATCTCTAAAAGTGTCATGCCTCCGTCTGAGCCTGAATCGAAGGAGGAAATGCAGCCGGAACAGGACCCTATTGAGGCCCAGGGAGAGGTGTCTGCAGCTTCGGAGGACTGTGGGGAAGAGCAGGCCGAGGCAGGCCAGCACCCTTCAGGTTTGGAACAGGGGAGACAGAGTTCAGGCGAGGAGCAAGGCCCACCCCCACCTGATCCTAGAGCTAGGAGAGTGGAGAGGAGGAGGGAACAACGCAGGCAGGCTCACTTACTCGGGAGGAGAGCGTCACACCCCACCCCACAAGGCACACCTGGGGATTGAGATATAAGGAGCCGCTGTGGGGTGGGGACTTTGTTGGGAACAAAAGTTGAATATTGGGAAAGTTATGTATTGTTGCTCTGGTTTTGTGCCTTTGCTGGAAAACCTGGACACCTTGACTACCGTACCGGCTGACCACGTGGATTTCCTGATTTACGACTTCAGACTGCATTTTGACTTCTCTCTTTGCAAACTGTGCAGGCAAGCTGAGATTCAAACGGACTCATTAAGTTTATGTTTTGTTTTGTTTGTTATCATTATGGCCTTGAGGACATTCGTATAATGTAATTATATGAATGTATAATTATAATTATACGAATGTAATTATAATTCGTATAATGCAATACAATAATAATAATAATAATAATAATAAATATTATAATTTAATAATATAATATAATAATATAATAAATAATATAATAACAACAATAATAATAATAATAATAATAATAATAATAATAATAATAATAATAATAATAATAATAATAATTCGTATAATAAAATTATACGAATGTAATTATAATTCGTATAATGTAAACAGTAAACAACTGTTTACATCACCAGCTGACTGCATTGTTTTTGTGCTGTGCCCTGGGTCATCACATTTTGTTCCCGACCCACTCCAAATTGCTCCTCCAGACCACGTTGGGCGACCATGGAACAGCTCCGTGTGGAAAATGATCAATTAAAACAGCAGGTGGCCCTCCTTGACTGTGCAGGTTGCGCAGTTGCAAGCAGCTCGGCCATGCCGCAAATGCCCTGTTACAGTGCCAGAGAAATTTGATGACTCACTGGCCCAGTTCCCAGCGTTCTTTGGGCAGTGCCAGCTGTACACGAGCCTTCGACCTGAGGATTTCCCCACTGACTGAGATAAGGTGGGATTTGTGATAAATCTTTTGTCAGGAACAGCAGCACGTTGGGCCACACCCCTGCTGACCCAGCCCAACCAGCTGTTGGACAATTATGCAGAGTTTTGCCATCAGCTAAGGGCCATGTTTGAGGACCCTGTTAGGGCCCAGATAGCAAACCAGCAGGTGAGAGAATTGCGGCAGGGGTGTGGATCACTTGCAGACTACATCACTGCGTTCTAGGTGGTTTGTCAGGACCTCCAGTGGAACGAGATGGCGCTCATGGACCAGTTCCAGGAAGGACTTTCGTCAGATCTCCTGGACGAGCTGGCGCGCATTGAATGCCCTCGCTTCTTGCAGGAGCTCATGCACCTGTGCCTCCGTATCAATGCAAGACTCCAGCAGCGACGAGCATGACGACGGACGGAGGCCTTGCCCACACCCGTCAAGACAGTGGCACCATTAGTACCACCTCTGGATGAGCCAATGCAGTTGGGGGCTGCATGACTTCGACTGACCCAGGCTGAAAAGGATCGGCGCCACCGCAAAGGCCTTTGCTTTTATTGTGGCAGTCCAGGCCATATGGCGGCCAAGTGTCCTGTGAAGGCACCCAAAGCCGCGGCGGGAAACGGGCAGGACCCGGCCTAGAGGGCTCCATAGGTCGGGCTCACTTAGAAACGGGCTAATCACCTCCACCACAACAGACTCTTGTAAAGCACCTTGTATTACCAGCGAATATGTTCGTGCTGGGTCAAGGAGCGGTGGAGGTCCAGGCCCTAGTGGACTCAGGGGCTATGGCCAATTTCATGGACTCGGCTTTTGCCGCGCAGTGATCAATTCCCCAGCAGCAGGTGTCACCACTGGTCTTGGAGATGATTGACGGGCAGCCCCTTCATTCTGGCCCAGTGGTTGCTGCGACTAGACCCCTTCACATGCGTATTGGGCCACATGTGGAACAAGCCGTGTTTTATGTGGCTACCGTTCCCCACTTCCCAATGGTGCTGGGGCTGGAGTGGTTACGGGCTCATGATCCGCATATTATTTGGTCGTCTGGGGCAGTGCAGTTCCCCGGCAAGAAGTGTGCCACCCATCACCTACATGCCTGCGCAGGGAATGTAGCTACACCTGTGGACCTGAACCTACCCGCAGAGTTGGGGGATTATGCTGATGTGTTTGGGAAAAAAGAGGTAAATCAGTTGCCCCCGCATCGGTCTTATGACTGCCCGATTGATTTGGTGCCCGATACCAAATTGCCGGTTGGCCGGATTTACTCCGTCTGCATCTTCATATGTTGTCAAAGCAAGAACATCCAATGTTAGCAGCGTTGACATCGAGACTTCATTGACAAGAACCTACGAAAGGGGTTTATACGGCCTTCTACCTCCCTATTGGTGGCGCCAGTGCTCTTCGTGAAGAAGAAGTCGGGGGAGCTCAGGCTGTGCTGTGATTACTGGAAATTGAATGCCATCATGGTCCGTAATCAGTATCCACTCCTGCTCATCCCCGAACTCATCGAGCGACTCCGCTAGGCCAAAATATTTACTAAGCTGGACTTACGGGGAGCCTACAACTTGGTCCGAGTTCAAGCTGGAGATGAGTGGAAGACGGCCTTCTGGACACGCTATGGACATTTTGAGTATACCGTTATGCCCTTTGGTCTGACCAACGCGCCGGGAGTGTTCATGCATTTTATGCATGACGTGTTCAGGGACTTGCTGGATAGGTTTGTGGTCATCTACCTCGACGACATCCTGATTTATTCGTCCTCCCCACAAGAGCATTGTAAACATGTTTGGCTCATGTTGCAGCGACTGCGGGAGAATAACCTCTTTGCCAAGTGGGAGAAGTGCCAGTTTGCGCAAACCATGATTGATTTTCTGGGTTATCGCATCTTGCCCGAGGGTGTGGAGATGGACCCGGAGAAAGTAGAGTTGCTACAGGAATGGCAGCCGCCACAGCGGGACGTGCAGCAACCGTTGGGGTTTGCGAATTATTACCGCATGTTCATTCCTTGCTTTGCTACCCTGACTGCTCCCCTTTCCAATCTGTTAAAGAAAGGGGTGAAGTTCCGTTGGGGCGCTGAGGAGCAGGGGGCCTTGGATGCCATTAAGGCCGCTTTCGCGTCTGAGCCCATCCTCAAGCATCCTGATCCCTTAAGACTGTTCGTGGTGGAGATGGATGCATTGGATGTGGCCATCATGGCTGTGCTCCTGCAAACCTATGCCCCTGCAGGTACCTTGTTCCCATGTGCCTATTATTCACAGAAGCTGTCGGAACCCGAACGGAATTATACCATATGGGACAAAGAGCTGTTGGTGGTCAAAGTTGCTTTTGAGACATGGCGACACCACTTAGAGGGGGCCCGTTACCAAGTCGAGGTTCGAACTGACCATCGGAACCTAGAGCACCTACTGACTGCCAGAACGCTGAATCAGCGACAGGTGCGATGATCACTGTTTTTCACGAGGTTCGACTTTCGGGTGACATATGTCCCTAGCAGGTGGAACCAGCATGCGGACGCGCTGTCCCGGAAGCCTGAATTCACCCAAAAGGAGGACAAGATCATGCCTAGAACAGTCATTCCTTGGAACGGTTGGCGGCCACAGAAGAACCTGTGGACCTACAGAGCAGAATTCGTGAGGCACAGTGGCAGGATCCATTTGTGGCGGCTCGACGTCATGAGTTGGCTGCCAATGAGGGACATACGACCCCTTCAATGTACACGGATGACCTGTTGTGTTTCAGAGACCACATCTACATTCCTGGGGGACCCCTCCGTGGCATCATCCTGAAACAATGTCATGATAGTCCATCAGCAGGTCACTTCGGGGCCTTCAAAACACTGTACCTCGTATCCAGGATGTTTTGGTGGCCACAATTCTGGCATGATGTGTCAAGCTATGTGACATCGTGCAGCATCTGTCAACAGGCCAAGTATGCTACTGGTGCGCCCCCTGGTCTCTTGCAGCCGCTACCCACACCAGAAAGACCATAGGGGGCGGTCTCATTGGACTTCATTACCGAGTTGCCCCCATCCAAGGGTGCCACAACCATCTTGGTGGTGGTGGATATGCTCACCAAGATGGCCCATTTTATTACGTGTGTGGGTCTCCCTACAGCACGGATGATGGCCCAGTTGTTCATCACCCATGTATTTCGGCTGCATGGATTACCAGACTGAGTCGTGTCATATCGGGGGGGGTGCAATTTACGGCACGCTTCTAGCAGACTCTACTCACGGAACTGCAGGTACAGGCGTGTTTGTCCTTGGCCCATCACCCCGAAACTAACGGGGGCACAGAGAGGGTGAATGCCATCTTGACACAGTACCTCTGCTGTTTCAGCAACACCCAACAGGACAATTGGGCAGAGCTGCTGGCTGTGGCAGAGTTCGCCTACAACAACGCCCAGCATGCATCTACCTGTGTGTCGCCGTTCTTTGCCAGTTACGGTTTTCATCCATGGCTCTTCCCATTGGCTCCATCTGACTCCCCAGTTCCTCCAAGAACTGAAAGCTGTGCACCAAGTAGTTCGACACCAGCTGGAGAAAGCTAAGGAGTATTACAAACGATTCGCCAATCGTCATTGTCGAGATGTCCCTCCGTTATCTGTGGGCGATCAGGTTTGGCTTTCCACGCGGTACCTGCCCACAACACGGCCATCGAAAAAACTCGATCAACGTTACTTGGGGCCTTTTCCAGTTGAATCACTGATCAATCCTGTGGCGTTTCGCTTGTCATTACCCCGGACCATGCAGATTCACCCGGTTTTCCATAGGTCGTTACTAGTTCCAATAGCGGCCGACTGTTCACATCGGCCGGCTCCACCACCACCAGAACCGGTAACCCCTCATGGAGAAGTGGAGTATGAAGTGGACAGTATTCGGGATTCCTGTCGGTTGCGGGGCCGGTTTCAGTACCTCATGGCGTGGAAAGGCTATCGACCAGAGGACTTCATGTGGGTTGATGCTTCCAACGTCCACGCCCCACGTCTGGTCCACGACTTTCATGCCCGGTTCCCGCCACGTTCCAGTCCGCATGGTCCCGGGGGAGGGGATCCTGCGGGGGGGGATAGTGTCATGCCTCTGTCTGAGCCTGAATTGGAGAAGGAAATGGAGCCGGAACAGGACCCTATCGCTGCCCAGGGAGAGGTGTCTGTGGCTTCGGAGGACTGTGGGGAAGAGCAGGCCGAGGCAGGCCAGGGCCCTTTAGGTTTGGAACAGGGGAGACAGAGTTCAGGCAAGGAGCAAGGCCCACCCCCACCTGATCCTAGAGCTAGGAGAGTGGAGAGGAGGAGGAACAACGCAGGCAGGCTCACTTACTTGGGAGGAGAGCGTCCTGCCCCACCCCACAAGGCACACCTGGGGACTGAGATATAAGGAGCCGCTGTGGGGTGGGGACTTTGTTGGGAACAAAAGTTGAATATTGGGAAAGTTGTGTATTGTTGCTCTTGTTTTGTGCCTTTGTTGGAAAACCTGGACACCTTGACTACCGTACCGGCTGACCACGTGGATTTCCTGATATACGACCTCAGACTGCATTTTGACTTCTCTCTTTGCAAACTGTGCAGGCAAGCTCATTAAGTTTATGTTTTGTTTTGTTTTTGTTATCTTTATGGCCTTGAGGACATTTGTATATTAAGCAGGCTATATTGAAACTGCCTTCAGCCAGAGTCGGCTGAAAGGTGTGTGTGTGTTTAGATTGGAGGCTTGCCAGCAAACGTGGGAGCATTTGGAGGAAATTTGCAGCAATTAAAGAACTGTTTACATTGCCAGCTGACTGCATTGTCTTTGTGCTGTGCCCTGGGTCATCACAAAAAGATTCGCCATCACTGATATAGTCCATATTGGTGATCTTACATTTCTGTACATTTATTGATATTAGTTCAATACCTTATTTTATCTGAGCATATGAATGCATTTTTTCTTTTTATTTCCAGTCTTAATTGTCAGAACTCTCTTCTACTCAGATCAAGCTTACATTGGGAAACATTCTGCTACAGAAAGTTAATTTTATATTAAATAATAAAAGCAGGATGATTTGCATTTTTTAAATAGTTATTTAATTTACATTAAAAATTATATAATTTGGGGGAGATGATGCAAAACTTCCAAAAGTTGTGAACCTAAAAGATTTATAAAATGTTTTTCCATTGTTATCGTTTTCCAAATCTGGACTAAAATATTGATCTGTTAATGCAGCTACCTAGGAATTGGACTGCATAAGGCCTTGTGCCCTTCATTCTTTCAGCACACATAATATTGTCTTTCTTCAGAGCCTCAGCAATGCAAAGTCATCCTGGACTGTAGCCACATCAGCAGGTTTGACTATACTGTGGTACTAGGTCTGTCTGAACTTCTGCAGGAATTCCAGCACCGGGAACTTCACTTGATCTTCATTGGCTTGCAGGTGGAAGTTTGACTGGGAGTGTGTGTGTGGGGGGGGGGGAACGGGGGGGGGGCAAATGTAAGTTGTGGCTGGTAATTTAACCTTAAAAAGTCTTAGAGGCCGAAACAATTCAGTGACAAAGTATATACTTTTCATGTAGAAGATTTTAACCCTCGAGGATGAGGAGCATGAATGTGGGTAGTCCTCGATTTACAACCACAGTTAAGTTCAAAATTTCTGTTGCTAAATGAGATATTTGTTAAGTGAGTTTTGCCCCATTTTACAACCTTTCTTGCCATACTTAAATGAATCACTGCAATTATTAAGTTATTAACATGGTTGTTAAGTGAATCTGGCTTCCCCCTTGACTTTGCTTATAAGAGGGTCACAAAAAGTGATCACATGACCGAGGACACTGCAACTGTCATAAATATGAGTCAGTTGCCAAGCATCCAAATTTTGATCATGTGACCATGGGGATGCTGCAATGGTCATAAGGGTGAAAAATGGTCATACGTCACTTTTTTCAGTGTCATTGTAACTTCAAACAGTCACCAAACGAACTATTGTAAGTCAAGGACTACCTGTATAACAAACTAAGCTCTTGAAGAAATGCTCTCAGTTTTAGCATCCCCTCTAGCCTTTACCAGGTGCTGGCTAGGAATATTGACACGCTCAGCCCTATTGTGTCTGCACAGCAGGATGGTGAGAATAGTTGTAGTGTTGTTTCCTACATAACTTGATGTAGAATAGCCACATATATTCATAAATTAAACATACCAACAGTGCATAATTTCTGAAACACAAAATTTTCAAAGTCTCTCTGGAATTTAGTCTGCACATTCAAGCTATATGGGCTGCTTTATACTGTGTCAGCCCACTGAGTTATCTAGCACTGTATTCTTTCCTTTGACCCAGAAATTTGTCTAATCCTACCTTTTAGCCAGAGAAATAAAAGGTGCAACTTGAAAATTTGCAATGGATCTGTTCTGCCCTTGAACCCATCCACCCTCCCTCCCTCTCCTATAAGCTTTTGTGGGGGAAAAACCTGATTAATTCTCCCATTGTCCTTCATGCCCACAGGCTCACGTGCTTGAAGTCTTGCTGGCTGCTGACTTGAATGGCTTTCGTAATTTTTCCACCCTAAAGGATGCAAGTAAGCAAAGATCTAAAGAAAGTTCACTGATTCTTAAACAGATATTGAGTATTCAGGGTTGTGGTTCTTTGCCATATAATCTGAAGTTTTCATCTTCAGAATTCCCCCCCCCCCCAAACTGTAGTCTATCAGTTGAAAAGTTAGTATAGGTAGTCCTTGCTTAACAAGTATAATTGGGACAGCAACTGTTATTAAGCATCATAGTTGAGCAATACATCATGTGATCGCAACTTACAATTTTACTGCAGCTTCTCCATTGACTCAGCTTGTTGGAAGCTGACTGGGAAGTGTGCAAATAGCATTTGTGATGACTAGGATTGGATGAAAGTTACTTTTCCAGCATTGTCCTCACTTTGGGTAGTTGTTAAAAGAAGACTATCTATACACCCTTGGAAGAAGGTGCGTATTGTGAGGTGTAGTCTAACCCTCAGCCTGAACAATGAAACAGAACAAAAATAAACATGAGGGGAACAGGATGGGGAAAAAATGCAGCCAGAAGTTGTGAATTATAAGCAGACTGTTGGTTGGGGCCAGCCTAGACTTACTGGTTTCTTGCTGGGCAGGGGTGATGCAGCTACCTAGAGCCTCTTAAATGACTGCTATGGCAGAGTCCAGCATTACTTTTCCCTTGCTTCTGCCATTCTTAACGCAAAGGAAGATCAGAACAGAAGTATTTTCTTACAGTGAGCTAGGCTCTGTTCAACTCTTTGATTTTTTTTTCTTGTGCTATTTTCCTTGAGATTAAAGGGGGAAACCTCCTGGTGATCTTCTCCCCGTGCAAAAATCTTCTGTTTCTCCATCTGTTGCTGGGGAAAGATGAATGTGATGGTCCCAGCAGGGAATGTAGCTTTCTGAGGAATATCTTATTTGCCCTTAAGACCATTCAAATACAAAAGCAACAAGAAACTTGGTTCAATCCAATGTCAGATATTACCAGTTGACTTTAATGGTTTTTAATTCATCTGATTTTAATTTTTGTGCAAGTAGCTTATAAACAGAGTACAAATGAATTCTATTTCTATGCATTATTTATGTGTTCTCCTGGCTTTTAACCCTTAGATTATTTGTCTAAAACAAGCAAGATTTGAGTTATGGAAACCATAGTGTATCAGATTCATAGCATAATGTATATTTTCTGTTGTAGAAAGAAGTCTTGGAGACTTGCACGTTGCCATTGAAGACATGATGGATGACATACAGACTACAGCTGGGATGATCCAGTGAAGGAATTGAGCTCATTAATGACTATGTCCGTCCAGTAGGAGAACCTCAAACTGAAGGATGAAGTTTTGGGTCCATAGAATGGAATAGTAGAGTCTTAGCAGAGTCTGCACTCTATGATTTACGGGCATTAATATATATCTCTGCCAGGATTCAGAAATCATGGGCATTTTGGAATTTTTTTAATAGGAAAAATAAGGAACTTCAGCTCAACAAATAAAAACAAATAATTGAAAATAATTTCAGGAATCTAGGAAAAACTTGTGAAATCAGTGTGGGTTAAATACTTCTATAGCTTATTACATTGGTGCCTCTAATATATTTCTGAAATTAATGATATTATTAATGGAACACTATTCTTCAGAATTGCACTGTGTATGGCAAATTGTTTCCAGCCATATACTGTAATCTCTAATATTCATTTCAGTAAAAATTGAAATGTTAGATGCCTTTCTTTTGTGGAGTTTCTATTAAACCAGATTATTTGTCCATGTATAGATCAACTTATGTATCTGATGCATTTGAACCACTTTTCCACTTGCCATTCCATTTTTTGTATAGTCGCTGTCATCCACTTGCGGCATTCTGATGTGTCCTGGTTATTTATCTGGCTGCTCAGTTGTCAAGAATCTTCACACCAGCAAGACATTGATTAAGTATCATTAAGTGTTGACTCTTGGTATCCATGTAGACAGGAGTTGTCCAAGAAGATCTGTCTTCAACCTGGCATGTCTCCTAATGGTGCATTCATTGCTATTATATTCAAGTCCATTCAGCTTGCTATTACTTGTCCTCTTCTCTTTCTTTCTGTTTTTCCCAGCATCTTGAACCTCTCAAGGGAACTGGTTCTTGGCATAAATCTGTCCAAAATACTATCATTTGGCACTGGTCATTTATACATTGAGTGAGAACCCTGGATTAATTTGTACTATGACCTATTTATTTGGTTTTTTTGACTAGCCATCCATGGTATTCTTAGAAGTCTTTTTTAGCATCAAAGTTCAAAAGCATAAATGTTCTATTTTACTTCTTTAAAGTCCAACCTTCATAGCCATAGAGTGTCACATGGAACTCAAGACTTGTAGAGTTCTGATATAGACATGACATGGCATCTAAGCATTTTTTCCCAAGGCTTTCACTGCTATCCTGTTGGTATGTGACTTATTTTTTAACTGCTGGTTCGTTTACTGTTGATAGTGTTAAAAGGCAGACAGTATCCACCTTTTCAGCATTCTCAATTCTAAGGCTGGTTGTACGTGTTGTCATTAGCTTTTCTTTATATTTAATTGGCATCCCATTTTTTGTCATTGTGCTCCTTGATTTTCAATACTAGACCTTGCATATCATTTGCATTTTCTGCTATCAGGGTAGTGTCATCAGCATACCATAGATTATTGATGTTTGTTCCTCCAATTTTAAAGCCATCCTCTTCTAGCACTGCCCAGCTTACCCCTATATATAATCTCTATATAATCAAGATATAGGTTCAATAAAATTAGTATCATCAGTTTGCTGAACTGGAACAATGTTTCATCTGGACTAATTTGTTAAGGATTTTACATGAGGACAATGAGATTTTCTGAGATTCCCAATTTCCTAAGGACATTTCACAACTTGACATGGTTGACACAATCAAAGGCCTTTCTAGAGTCAATGAAGCATATACTGACCTATTTTTGGCTTTCTCAATTATCCAGTATGCATTGGCAATAATGTATTGTGTTGCTTGGCTTTTTCTAAAGCCAGTTTGAATATCTGGCATCTTCTTTCCACGTAGAGCTCTAATTTGCATTGAATGATCCTAAGAATTATTTTAGTAGCAGGTAATATTAAGGATATTGTGCAATTGTTTGCACATTTGCTTAAGTCTCCTTTCTTTGATAGTGATATGCAGAGTGACCTCTTCCAATCTATTGTCCACTATAGTATGTTGATTCATCTAATCTTTTTGTGCTGAGCTATTAACAGCCACAGGTGGAAAAGATCATTGATCCCATAAGCAAAGAAGCTGAGGAAGGGAAGACTACAGTGATAAAACTATAGTCTGTGAAAAAAAAAATGATGCAAGTTTATAGGAGAGACTATAGTTGCTTCCAGGTTGCACAAAAAATGGCTCAAAACGGGAGCCAGGATGCCACATTGGAGCTTTCACACAAACTTCATTCCAACAAATTGAAGTTTTTAATTACCGCAAAAAAAAAAAATACCAGTGTTTTCTTATAATCAATCTGTTTCTATTCTTCATTTTTCATAAATTCTGCAGAACTGATTGGAGAAGTGAAAGTTATTGCTATACCAGTTTCTATTTCCCTTTTCAACATGCAGTACTATTTCTCAGCCATGCTTCCTATTGCAATTTTTTAAAAGTTGATCTTTTATTCAACAAAATTGGTTACTATTTGACCAGAGTCGTGCATATGAGATGGGTGGCCGTATAAATTTGATCAATATGCTTACCGTGGAGGAAGTAGTATCTCAACACATACTTAGGATCAAAAAATCTATTCCCCCTTACTCTAAAATCAAATTTCTTTAGGAGGGGGAGGACATGGGTTGTCCCTGCTGTTAACAGCCAACTCTTTAGCAACATGTTGGAAATCACAGCGATACCTGTTTGTAGACGCCAATCTATCATGAAACAGACAGTAGTTCGATAAATTGTGTAAAACTCTGGTTGTCATGTTCAGGTAAGCCAGGAGTTTATTTCTGTGAACAAAATATTTCTGTGAACAAAAATGTATGTTGAATGTTTATTTCTGGCAATCTCTGAACAATATATCATTGATTAAATCTTTATGTTTTTGTACAATTAGTGCAGTGGAAATTATAAGGATGGTATACATCCACGAAGACACTGAGGATAAAAATAGTTTTGATTTGCAGATCATATCCAGCAAACTGAGCTTTTCTGTCTTCATGTCCTGTCACTGAATCAAAGTCATCAAACATAAATGAAAGTGATACCAAGATCAGCATGTTATATTTTCTTAGAGCTGATTTTCTTGCTTTTATCTCCTCTCGTTTAAAAGTCAATTTATTATTTCACCCCCTGATAGAAACATCTGAAGTTGTAATGGAGATGTTTTCCTTTTGGCATCCAAGCATTCCTTTTGGCATCCAAGCATTCTGAAACTGCCCCCTCCTCTTGATTTATGGGGGATGATTTACACACACAGTTGTGTGTTTTTTGTGTTATTTTTTTGTTTCTCTCTGCCCTTATTTATTGCTTCATTGCTCCCTTTAAGTTTCTGAGAATAAACAAGCAGCAGGAAATAACCTTAGCTCTATTATCTATAGCAACCTAAATATCATTATTTATGAATATGCTTGTTTATACCATACATTGCTTATGAATCAGTTTCCTCCTTCATGAGATGTATGAGTGCATCGCTTTGGGGAGTGCGGTCTCTCACTATTCTTCGGAGGGAAAGACTATATTTATGAAATATGCTGTTTAATAAATATAGTCTTTGACTTATCAGCACAATTGGGACCAGAATTTATGCTGCTAAATTATTAAGTGAACCACACCCAATTTTACAACCTGTTTTGCCATGGTTAAGCGAATCAGTAAAGTTGTTAAGTGAGTCATGTGGTCCTTAAGTGAATCTGGCTTCTCCCATTGATTTTGCTAGTTGGAAGCCAGCTGGGAAACCCAAATGGCAATCACGTGATCCCAAGGATGCTGCAACAGTCGTAGATACATGCTGGTTGCCAAGTGCCCAAATTTTTATCGCGTGACCATGGGGAAGCTGTAGTGTGAAAATTGGTTGTAAGTCACTTTTTTCAATGCCATTGTAACTTCAAATAGTACATGAAAGGTTGTAAGTTGAGGATAAAGAGGCCATTCTGCTTTTAACCTTGCTGTCGTGTTCCGAGTTGACATCCTTGTCCCAGATTTTTACTGGACTGTCAACCTTTTCCTATCAGAAGTGACTGCAGTTTAAACTAGACAGGGCAGCGCCTTTTGTACTTTCACTGTGTTTAGCATCACCTTCCTTTTCTCATCCTTCCTTCCTGTTTGTTCTTTCAAACTGTGACTTTTCGTACCACAGCTTTTTGCTTTAGGCACAAGCTGGTAGCCTCTAACCAGAGTTAGTGGGGGTAAAACTAGACTCCAGTTCTTGCAGGGAGAGAAAGGAATTAATGAGAAACCTGTACATAGAGCTTTAATCTGGAAAAGCTTCAGTAGTCCATCATCCAAGAGAGAAACTGAAGTCTCAACAAGACAGCTGCATGAATCACATTTACCTTTTCAATTAGGAAATGCCTGGAGGTTCTACAGATGCATATGCAGGTTTGGGTAATCGTTTTTCACATTCTCCAGCTGAGCTAGTGATGATGAGCCATTTATATTTGAGCATCATTCTGCAGCAACAAGTACTCCTGAATTGCTGAGACAGCATAAACTAGGGAAAGGAAAGTGAAAGGGATATATTTCTAAATAGGCTGTATTAGAAGAATTTACTTGGTCTGATTTTCTGAGCCGGGTCATGAGTAAACATATAATATGCAATAAACCCAAAGGGGTAGCTGCTAGAAGTAGAGTTTATT
This sequence comes from Azemiops feae, assembly GCA_023970755.1. Lineage (NCBI taxonomy): Eukaryota > Metazoa > Chordata > Lepidosauria > Squamata > Viperidae > Azemiops > Azemiops feae. Next base: position 126,977 of record JALGBA010001038.1, on the reverse strand, counting down.
CATTCAACCACATACAATGGTTGGAGGTAGTCTACTAGTTAGGGGTCTACCAGTAGAGGTGTATATATAATGACAAGCAGGCTTTGATGTTTAGATACACAGATTGAGATGCTCCTGCCCTGGGCTTTGATCCTGAGATGTATTGCCCTGAGGATGTGTGAGGGCCAGGAAGGAAGATCCTCCCTAGATGTGGATTATTATGAGGGGATTTGGCATCTTCCCTTGAGGCACAGCTGTCAAACTCGCCACGTCACATGACGTGTCGCGACGTATCGCGACTCTTTTTGCATTGGGGTAGGCGCGGCTTCAGTATGATGAAACCGGCTGGCGGGCCGGCAGTTTGACACTCCTGAGGGAATTCTTTGATGGAGCCAGTGATGAAGTATTAGTCTAAGTGTTAAGATTGTATGTTTCCGGAAGTTCAAAGGGCTGCTAAAAGGGAGGTGGGGGCAGATCAAAGGCTTCCTATGTTCTTTTTATTTTTAAATTCTATATTAAATTCTATTTTTCTATTTAAATTCTATTGTTCTATTTAAATTCTATTCTATTTTAAATTCTGATGGCTGCAAAATGTTTCATTCCACACTATGCAATCTTATAGTTTCATCATTTCATCAAGTAGGTATTATATCTCTCTTCTTTTGAAAAGGAAAATAACACCTGTGTATTACTATCATCAGAGCTGATCCCACCAAGGATGTTGGTGTTGGTGTGGGGAGGGACTGTGGGTTGCAAAATTAGTATCACAAAGTGGTATCGTATTCTTTGATTTCTAACACTGAAATGCCTATTTTTAAAGCTTACGTTATAGCGGAGATGAGCTACTAAGTTGATGAACTAATTTTTGTTTTATTTGCACAAAGCTGTTTCAACAGGCTGAAAATCAGACCAAAGGTATAAATGTAGATAAGGATGGGGGTGGGGGACTTGCAAGGAAGAAGTGAATAAAAAGAAAGAAAAAGGGAATAAATCTATAAATATTGTCATGCCATTTTAGATATGGCATCTAAAATTATGGCAACCTGAAATTTATCTGCTCTGAATAAAATTAATTTAAAGAAATATTTAACTTAATAAAATTCTTAAAAGAGGCAAATCACAGCATCAGCACAGAGAGATGGGCCCCACAGCCAATATTCTTCCAAACATCAACTGATTTAAGGAAGGCAGAAAAATTAGCTCTCCTGTTTGGGAGAGGAAAACATTTGCTTGCTTTAAAAACCTCACCATCCTTCTGCTGAACCTAGGAACAATAAGACACCTGTGGAGATTACGAAGAATGCCATCCTCTGTTTTCAGGACCATCTCCTCTGGAAATGTTTTGCTCAACAGTCAGCCTTCAAGGCCAACTGTTCGAGCATAGCAGGCATTAAAAAACCCCCAGCATAAGTGGCCTGAGAAACCTAATTAAATAAATCAAAACAGAAAATTATCAGTTCTGTCAAGGACAAATTTAGGCAATATTCCCACCTAGGCATAGTCACGAACAGAAGAAAAGTGTAGAAGATGCTAGTTTTATTAACTTCTTTGTGACTCTTCCACAGAATAAATTGTGATCATATACTGTATTGGTGAACTGAATGGATGTTCTACACTAGTCTGCTCTATAATTAAACTGCTGATTACATTGACTGATAACAAATTGGAAACAATCAGGGCACTTCACTCCCGCCTTTCTCACAAGCTAAGCAACTGGATTCTGGAAGCTGCTTTGATGTGGAGGGAGAACTGTTTGCATATGCTTGCAAACAGAGATGGAACATTGATTCCAGACAGAAGAATCTTATCACTGTCATAGAGTATAAGGCAAAGGCCAACAATGTGACGGACCTGCAGACCCCTCGGCCAATGGAAATTAATCCAGATGAAAAATACACATGGGGAGAGAATCCCTTTCCATATTAAATTCAGTCCTAAACGGGACAATGCAAATGAAACTGAAGACCCACTGGGTCTTCAACTTCAGAGTTCTATCCAACACCGAGGGCTTCCATCACAGCTTCTTTATACAAATTCATCAGCTTGCATGAAAATACAGTAATAGAGGAACCCATTAGATGACAGAGAGGTTTAATTACCTGAAAACTGAGAATGAAGTTCTTGACATCTCCAGCTCTCCATTTTCCAGCAGAGCAACAAACCAGCCACATTACTTTTGCTCCCTTAGATTAGGGGTCTTCAGACTTGGCCCTTTTATGACTTGTGGACTTCAACTTCCAGAATTCCTCAGCCAGGCACGCTGGCTGAGGAATTCTGGGAGTTGAAGTCCACAAGTCATAAAAGGGCCAAGTTTGAGGACCCCTGGCCTAGATCCATGCGAGAGGGGAAGCTGCAGAAACAGAGCTTGGCCCTCCATGGTCTGAGGCAGAGCCCTATTTCTGCAGCCTGGCAGATGGACTGAGTAGGCACAGAAAATGCCTCCGCCATGCTGCAGAAACAGAGTTCAGATCTCTAGGATCCAACTCTTTTTTTCTTCAGCACAGGGAGTTCATCAGGCAACTTTTTCAGTCAGGCCCCAGAGACAAGAAGGAGGCCTCTCAGCAGGACACAGCGGCTTGCAACATTCCCTTCTGGCTTCCACACTGACCTTCTGGGGAAGCTGTCAGAGAAGATTACAAATAGCGATCACAGGGCAACTTGATAACCAATCAGAAGGGCAAACAAACATCCAAAATGTGATCATGTGACTGCAGTGTGACATTTCACAAGGGCCAGGAGTACCCTTTCCAAGGCTGTCATAACTCTGAATGGTCATTAAACAACCAGTTGTAAGTCAAGGATTATCTGTCTAGCCTGGATCTCTCTCCATGAAATGCAACAGAATCTGTACTACAATCAGCTGCATGATCGCTTCTTTGGCAATGGAGTTTCAGTTGTCTTCATCTATTGGTTCAATAGGGAGGTCAAATTTAACAGTGCACTAATCTTTCCAGTGTGTGCGCTTTCTCACATTCACCACTGGGCAATTCACAGCAAGAAGCGGTGGAGGCATTTTTCAGCAGCCTGACTGAGGGAAGCAAATTCAGCCGGCTCAAGCGAGTCCGGTGGGTTGGGCTTTTCCGCTGTGAGGGCGGACAGCGCTCAAACCTCCTCCTCCTCCTCCTGCACGCGCTTTCTGGAATTGCCCGCCTGCAGTCAGGCTTCGGTCCTACAGCAGCCTGCAAACTAAATACAGAGGTGGGGCGTCAGTGTGACGTTTGGAAAGCGATAGTTTGTGCATCTTCTAATAAAACGGGCGGGCAGCGGCGGAAAACGAAACTTCGCCGGGGACTCTTCCTTCAGCCGGCTGCGTCTGCAGGTTGGAGCAGAAGAGTTTTGGGGGAAAGTGTTTCTTTAATTGCGCGGTGCTGCTCTCGGCCCGCTGGATTCCTTTTGATCTCGGCTGAGGTGAGTAACGCACCCCGGAGATGAGTCCCCGCAGATAACTTGCTTGCTTTACGGTGAGCCCCGTTAGCTCCTTATAGCCGAGGAACTCGGCTTAAAGGATGGCGTTGCGACGCTCATCTCTTCCGGTTGGGATGTGAAGCGTTTATTCAGGCTTATGGCGCTGGGGAAAAAAAACACAATCTGATGTTTTGTAACTCATAGTGTCACGGTAGGACGGGGATGTCGGTCGTTTGTCGCTATGGGAAAACGGAGAGACGGTTCTGCCTTGCAGCGGAAAACGAGGGGCTGTGGCCAAAAGGGAAGCACGGGACCGCCTTTCCTGCAAGATCGTTTTCCTTATGGGATAACAACTTCCCAAGTTGGGAGTTGTGGTTCTTTAGTTTCTTGTATTTGCAGCCCTTCTGGGTGTGGCACCGGTGATCTGACGTGAAGAACAGTTTGTTAAGGTGCCAAAGGGCTTAAACCGTCTGTAGTTTCGTTTTTGGTTAGTTAAGGTATCCTCCCTCTTATGGGATCTGCCGCTGTTCTAAATTACGCCGTAAGGAGTGTTAAGACAAGGAGTAATACAGTAGACGCTTGTTTTTCAAAACCGAAAGTGGTATTTTCACGCAACAAAAGACCTTATTCCGAAAAGCAAGTGTTTCGTGGTTGCGATGCTTTGGGAAACGATGGGTTGGGAATCCTTTGGCAGGGAATGCTGGGTGTTATAGTGTTAACCTGGGCTTCTTCAGACTAAGTTTTCTCATTGGTGAGACGGCGCAGCTGGCTGAAGAGGAAAACGAAAGTAATCGACCTTCATTTGCATAGTCGGCGTTGATTGGACGCTGCTACGGCGGCGGCAGGGTTGCGCCTATCGTACAGCACCGAAAGCGTTTCCTTCTTCCGCTGATTTCTTTTTGCCGCGGCAGCGCAGTTGTCCGTCCTACTTGTATGAATAACTCTCCTCCCGTTTTTGCTTATATTCCCGACAGGCTGTAAAAAACTCACCCTGGGTCGCCGATCACACAAGAAGGGCATTAAATGCCCTAAATGTCATGACACTCAAAATGCATCACACAAGTTCTGCAGTAATTGTGGAGGACAGTTGACTCCGTCTTGCAGTGTGCAAAGTAAGTTCTTTGCAGTCCCAGCCGTGAATCACTCGATCAGATGCAACTGTCTCAATAAGAACTGGAACGTATTTTTTTAAATAAAAATATAGGGTGTAGAAAAAATTACAAATGGAATTTCTAGAGTTCTTTATGCTGTCTAGTTTGCTCTCTGTCATGTGCTGAATATGGTAGAGCAGTAGTTCTCAATCTTTTCTTTCACACTGGACCTCCTTTAAATACCTTTTGTGGCCGTGGACCATGGCCAAGACTCCTAAGACTTAACTCAAGATTTAAATCATAAGATTTCGACAAGTCTTCACGGACCCCTTTGACCCCTTGGGATGACATCGCGCTCCAGGGGTCAGCAGACCACAGGCTGAGAACCACTGTATCCTACCAAGATTCGGTATTGTAAATGTACCACTAATTTGACTCTGCATATTTTTTTAAAAAAGCTGTAAAGTAATAAAGATACATATGTTGCCTTTCTCCTCTAACCTTTATTCCTTTTTAAAAAAAAAATCATTTCAGAATAAATGGTTGTTCCTTATAGGACTTATTTCTTGTCACCTGGAGTACATTAACTTAGAGTAAGCTACACAACATTGAATAATAATTTAGTTTCTTGAATTAGTTTCAGCTTAATATTTAATTCAGCAAATCTTTCAAAGTCTCTAATGAAATTAATCTAAAAGTCTCCCTTAAAATATGTACCAGTCCTGTAGTAATAGCCCCGTAACATTTGGAGAGCATTTCAGATATACATGCTATTAGGTTATGTGCATAGTTGCTTTTAAACAAAACGGTTCATGTTCCCTGTAGTGCAGGCCTGGGAATGTAAATACACTTTGCAATAAAAAGGTTTGGTGGAAAACTGATAGTTTCTGTAGCTTAAGCAAATCGTTTCTCTTTCTTTGTCCCTGAGATTCACATTGCAGCCTCTCAGTTGAGTTCAGATTGCTCTTTAATTGACTTTCAAAAAATGTCATATTTTGGTTGCAGACAGGAGGGATGAAGAAAAGACTTCAGTGGTAGAGATGGAACCTGATGGAGAATTGAGGGTGGAGAATTCCCCTTTGTCGGGATCATTGGTGAATGAACAGCCATCTAGCAAACAAATGCCTGGGGCGTCTGAAGAGTCTCTATCAGGAAGCCTTGGGCAGGGCACCTCAGCCTCCCAAAAGCGAGTAAGTAGAGTAAGCGTATTTGGGTACCAGTTGTGATTTGTCCAGAAAAGTCGCTTTTTTGCAGTAAGAATTTTCAATGACTCCCTCTTCCTATTCTTTGCTGGAATCTCGGAGCTGTTCCTTCGCTTTTGCTGCATTTACTTGTTTTACCTGTGACTGCATTAAAAGCTAACATTTGTATTTTGCTCCCAGATAATAAGTTCCCTGAAAGCAAGGCTGTTTTTCAACAGGCAATAAAAACTCTGAATGTTGGTGACTGGGATATGTTGGATGACAGTGATAATCCTCCTTCCAGAAAAAAACGAAGGGAGAACCTATGCCTAAAGGAGGGCAGTAAACTATGCCCAGTTCCTCAGCAGGTAGTTTTTCTAGTATGTGGTGTAATGTTAATTGTCATGAGTTGTTGCCTGCTCAGACGCAAGTCTAATTGTTCTGAGATTTGGGACCTTGTTGTTCTGAATATGAAACCAAATTGAAAGGTCAAAGTGGTTCCCTCTAGGATTTGTTGATACAAAAAGCTGAAAAGAAGGACATTCTTGGTGATGGAAATATGAATTTGATGCCATAAAGTCTGAAGGATGTCTCTCTCCCTCTCCCCAGCTCTAGTCCAACATAGAGAGGTACTTCTCGACTTAACGACCATTTGTTCAGCAGCCATGCAAAATTAGGATGCTGAACAAAGGGACTTACAGCTAGTGCTTGATCATAATGGCTGTTGCAGTGCTCCTATGGTCATGTGATTGCCATCCCTGCTCTTGGCAACCCATTTGCATTTATGAAGGGTTGCCAGGCCCTCCATGGTCATGTGATCACCATTTGCAGTCTTCCCAGCTGGCTTCTTTAGAAAGTCAACAGGGAAGCCAACAGGAAAAGTTGCAGGCCGCTGCCACAGGTCTCCCCCCTTTGGGTCCTGGAGTCTGCCTGAAAAAGATCCGTCGGGACCCATTTTGGGAATGACCTTTTCAGCCAGCCTTTTTAAGAGCAGAAGGGCTGCCTACCAGGTTGACTTTGCCTCATGTGGAGGCAGACTCCCTCCTCCAAGCAGCCCTCTCAAAGGCATTGGCTGAAAAAGTCCATGACAAAAGCCAAGAGGGATTTTATCCTGGGCCACTTGTAGCAGGGAGCACATGGAGTCAGGCTTCAAGTGCCCCTGCGCTAAAATCCCCCTTAGCTTTTGCAGCGTCTTGGACTTTTTCAAGCAGCATCTTTGAGAATGACAGGGCTGCCTGTCAAATGGATTTCTCCCTTCTGTGGGGCAGTGTCACCATCCAGCTTGAGAATCCAAATAAAACTCCAGATAAATTCCATTTCCCGATTTCCCTCCCCACCATGTGCTAGACTTTCTAGCACAGGGGTGGAAGGGGAACTGGTGCTTCAGAATCTGAGTTTCGTTTCTCTGGCCCAGCGTGCCAGTTCCCTTTTGCAAATGGAGGGGAGGGGAACGCCTGCGGTGGACCAGAGAAATGAAGCTCTTTGGGAATCGCAGCTTCGTTTTGTCTGGTCCAATGCAGGAAATCCATTCTGTGCACAGGCAACTATTTCAGCAGGAAGCTCTTTTGCGTCACTCTTTTAATGACCTGTAAGCTCACTTAGTGACTGCACCTGTGAGAGACAGGAGAACAGTCACTGAGCGAAGCAATCGTGAATGCCTTGCTGAATGACTGCAATGACTGATGGCCATAATGGGCACGCTCTATTAACAGTCGTAAGTCAAGGACTACCTGTACTAATGAGCACATCAGAGGGAAAGTTGGATATCCTGTTAATTGGTCTAGATCAGTGATGGCGAACCTTTTAGAGACCGAGTGCCCAAACTGCAACCCAAAACCCACTTATGTTATTGCTGGGTGGGCGTGGCCCATTGGGTGGGCATGGCTGCGGTGGTCACGGCAGACTGGGTGGGTGTGGCCGGGGTGGGCATGGCCACCTCAATGTTGCTCATGGGGAGGGACGCCTATGGGGGCCGAACAGGGTTGGAGGAGATCCAGGGGGTCTCTAGAGGGTGGGACGGTGGGCAGGAGGCTCGTCCTGTGGGACGGCGGGCAGGGCAGGGGTGGCATTGCTGCAGCGGAAGGCAAGGCGAGGCAGGGGCTGGGTGGCTGCTGCCTGACACCATCGGCCCCCGCACAGAGCGAGCGCATAGGGGCCAACTGTTGCAGCAGCCACAGCCTGCTGGCCCCTCGGTTTCGGCGTGATGTGGCTGTTTGCCGCTGGCCGTGGCCATTTGCCAACTTGCGCGTCGCACCCAATGCTGCTGCCATGAGGCCACGGAACAAGCCGGACAGAGGTAAGGATCCGGTATACCGGTTTCTTACTGCCGCCCGGTTTGTTGCACGGCCTCATGGCCGTGGCATTGGGTAGGAGGCGGCAAACGGCCAGTTTCGGCGTGACGTGGCTGTTTGCCTTCGGCCGCGGCCATTTGCCGCCTCGTGCGTCACAACCAATGCCACTGCCATGAGGCCATGGAACAAGCCCGGTGGAGGTAAGGAACCGGTATATTGTTTTTTTACCACTGCCCGGCTTGTTCCACAGCCTCATGGCCACGGCATTGGGCAGGAGGCGGCAAACGGACGATTTCGGCGTGACGCGGCTGTTTGCTGCCTCGTGTATTGCGCCCAATGCTGCTGCAATGCGGCTTGGCCAAAAGCGGCCGTGGAACAAGTGGGGCAGGTTTCCCCCTCACCTGCCCATTCAGCTACAGCTTTGGTGGCTCTGTAGGCAGAGCTGCGAAGTTCTCTTCTCTGTCAGCAGGTGGAGCCCTGGAGGCTCAGGGAGGGAGGGGGCTGAAGTGGGCGGTCGGGCGTGCCAAAGGTTCACCACCACGGGTCTAAATGTTAAATGTTTAAAACAACATTTAAGTAGCGTATTTTTTGGTATGTTGCTATAAAATCCATCTGCATGAGTAATTCAGCTTGAACTTTTGTATTATTATTTGCCTGTTCTACTTAGAAGAATCCCAAATCCCAGACTTTGCAGTATATTTAAAAAAATATACATCGCCTCTTTTGGTACTTATTTTTTCTTGGCCTTTCTATATCCAATAAGGAGTGGTTTTCATGTGATGTATCATACTAAAATATGGGTGCATTTTATTACTTGTGAAACCTTAACTTAATGCATTAACTGTTAAGTTCTCTAACAGTTATACAAGCCATGGAGAAAATGATTGTTGTTCTTTTTTCTCTTAAAGGGAAATATAAATGGTATTTTTTATCTTTCATAATACATTCTTTAAGTATACAGATAGTCCTCGACTTACAGTAGTTCATTTAGTGACTCTTCAAATTTACAACAGCACTGAAAAAAGTGACTTATGACTGTTTTTCACACTTATGACCATTACAGCATCCCCATGGTCACGGGATCAAAATTCAGATGCTTGGGAACTGACTCATATTTATGATGGTTGTAGTGTCCTGGGGTCATGTGATCACCTTTGAGACTTTCTGACAAGCAAAGTCAATGGGGAAGCCGGATTCACTTAACAACCGTGTTACTAACTTAACTGTAGTGATTCATTTAGCAACTGTGGCAATAAAGACTGTAAAATGGGGCAAAACTCACTTAGCAACTGCTGTCTTAAGTCAAGGATTACCTGTATACTATTCTTCAGTACTGAGAGTTGTGTGTCAGATGGATTCCATGAAACACTCCAATTCATTATTAGCTAGAAAACATCCCGGGGCCTCTCCTTTCTCCATTGTTTTTGTAAAGGCTCCTGACCAGTTTCTGTTGTGTGGCATCAGAGGCTTTTAATGGGCAACGTGCACTAACCCATATGGAGGCTTAACACATCTGTTTTGCTAGTCAGTGTGAAATTGTTTTCCAGTGAAAACAATTCAGTAATTTTGGATATGTCAATTCTCTCCTGTCTGTATATTTAAGCAAGTCACCCTTGCTTAGAGTGAAAATGAAAATTGATTCACTGTATTGGGTACATTTGGTTGCTGGAGATAGAATCCAAACAGCAAGGCTAAGAAATGGGGAACATTTAAAAGGATTTCTTTACCCAAAACAAAATAAATTGCAAAATGTAGAACTCATATTTCACAGTTTATTTTACATTGCTTTTCTTTAAGCAGCATTGAGTGCATTCTTTAGTTTTTCACAATATCGTTGAGATATTTTTCCTTGCTTAAAATAAGAAATGGCCCACCATCACAAATGGTATAAGTCTTTAGATTTTTCTATATATGGAGAAAAACCTGAAGAATTTTAAAAGAAAATATATCCAATATTCAAATTAAGAAGGCATCATGTAACCTCTTTCCCTGGAAGACCCTCTGTTTTCATGGGAGGAAATCCAGGCTGGTTTAAAATATGAATGAAAAGAATAATAATGAGAAAACAACCATCCAAGGAAAGATTTATTGTTTTGTACTTTCACAGTAAGGTCAAAAGAAATCCAGTTATGGTTTTTATAATTGTTTACAATATAATATAATGAAGAGGGAATTGCTATTGGGACTTATCCTGAACATTTTAATCTGGAATAATGTCATTAAATTTCTCATTTCCCCATTTTTAACTGAGATATAGCTTCCTTGAGAGCTTTAGTATTTCAATTCAAATTATTATGAAGAAAGTATCAATTCTGGAGTCTGCTGCTAGATGAATTCAGAATATAAGCAATCAAATTAGAACATTATTACAGGTAGTCCTCAACTTACAACCATTTGTTTAATGACTGTTCGAAGTTACAACAGCACTGAAAAAAGTGACTTGCGACTGGTTTTCACAGTTATGACTGTTTCAGCATTCCCATATTCATGTGATCAAAATGTGGATACTTGGCAACTGGCATGTATTTATGATACTTGCACTGTCCTGGGATCATGCGATCACCATTTGGAAACTTCCCAGCTGGTTTCCAACAAGCAAAGTCAATGGCGGAAGCCAAATTTGCTTAATGATCACACGATTCACTTAACACCTGCAGTGATTTCCTTAACAACTGTAGCAAAAGGGGGGCTGCAGTGGCCTAGCGGTTAAGATGCTGGGCTTGTCAACTGGAAGATAGGCAGTTTGAGACCCAAGTACCGCATGATGGGGTGAGCTCCCGTTCCTTGCCCCAGCTCCTGTCAACCCAGCAGTTCGAAAGCATGCAAATGCTAGCAGATAAATAGGAACAACTTCCATTTGCCTCAGTATATATAGCAGGAGTCTGCAAACCTGGCAACTTTAAGAGTTGTGGACTTCAACACCCAGAATTCCCTAGCCAGCCATGCTGTGTACCCCTGATTTATAGCGATGCTGGCCACGTGACCACGGAAGTGTCTTCAGACACTGCTGGCTCCCTTGGCTAAGAAATGGATATGAGCACTGCCCCCCCTGAGGTTGGACATGACTGGACAGGGGAAACCTTTACCTTTATGGCAAAAGAAGTTGTAAAATCTGTCAAAATTCACTTAACAACTTGCTTAGCAATGGAAATTTTGGGCTCAATTGTGATCATAAGTTGAGGGCTACCTGTAACTGGTTTCTTTTGTTGAGTCTTTTAATCAATCTTTTCTTTTTCTTTGCTCCTCATTACATTTCTTTCATCCCCCCCCCCCCAGCTCTTAGTCCTTGCTACTCTTTTATTGCATGGCTTGCTTGGGATAGAATGCAGTTAAATTTTGTTTGTAACAAACTGTAGGCAAACTAGCAAAGTTTGCAATCATTTGAAGTATCACAAGAAGGGAGACAAGCTTTGATACTCCAGTCTCTTATAATTTTGATTTTAAAAGTCCAGCAGAAAAATACAGCTAATAGTATGATGAAATGCTGAAAATCTAGAAGTTTCTATTGTATTTAATGAGAAAGAGATAATTTTAGTTATTTGAATTATTTGTGATGCACTAAAATCTGATTTTCCATTTGTAAGTACCCTGTTTTTCTTTCCATCTTGTAGAAGAACAGGAAAAGGAACAAGAAGAAGACTTCTCCAGACAGTGAATTGCATAGTTCCTTGTCAAGCTTCAGTTCAGCTCCATCCAGTCTTGATTGTTCACTTACCCCAGATGTGGCTAATGTGAGAATCCCAGTAGAAGAAAGTCAACACTCAGAAGCTAAGTCGATTGACTTAATGCCGTCCATTGAGGATAGTAGTGGCCAGATTAGAAATACCTCCTTCCATGCAGATCAGGGCCAAGAATTTGTGAGCAGAATAGAAATCCAGAATCGGCCAGAACAAAATAAGAAAAATGATGCAGTAAGTCAGCCTGCTGTTACTGCTATCACGGGGGAGAAGATGGAGGAGGATAGTTCCAGAAAGTTTGATATAGTTGGTGAACAGATAGATACTAGCAAGAAACAGTGTGCCACCAGTTCTGTTGGACCTGGACAACTTTCAGAGAATACAACCAATATATCAAATGAAAGTGTTATGCAACCTGTTTCTAAGGGAGACACGGACAGCAGATCCTCAGATCTCAATGTTAATGTTACATCTACGGAGGAAAAAAAATCAGGATCGAGCACTGAATATCAAAACTGTGGAACGAAGAGATCTTTGCCTGAATCTGAAGTGAAAAATAGCAATTCAACAGAAGTTACGGAAGAGGCCAAGCAACAGAAGAGTGCTTCTAGTTCAAAAGTAAATTGCTCAATTTATTTGTGGTAGCATATATTTTGGTCTCTTTTTTGTTAGTGTAATAGTATGTGGGAATGATGTGGGAAGAGCCATGGCTAGGGGAACGGTTGGATAAGAGGGAGATGAGCCCACAGAAGGAATGTGGGTGTGGCAAAGGGACATTCCCTAGTTTGTAGGTTGTAAAGGTAACAGGGAGAAATATTCTTTCAGACTTGAGATATTGATAGAGTAATCTTACAATAAAGTGGAATTTGTTCAACTGTCCTTTCTGGACTACCTTGCTAGACTAATAGCCACCTTGAATGGACTTTTTAGGAAGAAAGCTAGAGCATAAGCTAAATAATACATAAATCACATAGATGGTTATTTTTTTGTGAAGCAATAAATGTATCTTGCCCTGTAATTAAATATTAGTTGTATCTTGGGGATACGAAGCATTTGTACATCCTTAGAGATAATTAGTTTTACAGGCCACATGTAAGAGGTGTGACAACTTGATATCCACGGGTGGGATTATCCATGTCACTCCTGCAGAGCATCTTCTAGACTGCCAATTTTTATGAAGTATGTTTAAAGGTAATTTTGAAGCCTCTTCTATGGATTACCTGCAGCACTTTGCAGACCACCAGCATTTCCTAGACTATTGCTTGGGAACCCTTGCTGTAGGAAGTGCCATAGTTCTAGAACAAGGGAGAAGAACGTAATATCTGAATACTTAGCAGATCTAGATTTCTTAGTCTACTGAAATCAATTGCTTGTGATTTTAAATGGACCCAGCATTTTATCTACACCCACAGTCTTAGCCAGCTAAATAGCATGTTGGAGAGTGGTGTAGGGCAGAGGTCCCAACCCCCAGCCAGCAACCGGGCCGCACAAACAAGCAAAGCCCCATCTGCGAGATGCAGGCAGCACACAAAACCACGCACTCTCCGGCCCGCGGAACCGGTCCCTGGTGCCCAAAAGGTCCCGGGTAGTCCAGCAATTTTATCAGCAGCAGCTTGTGCTAGAGAGCTAGCCTACAATCTTGTATAAAATATCATGAACCTTATTAACCTCCTAAGAATCATCCTCCTGAATATTTCTTATTTTCCCATGATTAAAAAAAGTTTAAGAACAGAATTGTGAACTTGGGAAGACTTGACTAGTGTTTAGATTTCTACCTGGCTTATGTCCAAAACAAGAATACATGGTGTGATTAGAGGAGAATCTTTATTGCAAAGAAGGAAAAACCCACTTTCTGTTAATATGGTGGTGCAATTCCCTGTTATTCCTAGCAGATTCCAGCCCTTTCTCTTATCTTCCCATGGTTTAATGGTCATTTTTACCTGAGACTTCTCAGCCTTGAACAATGGGCAGTTGTTTATTGCTAGCATAATTGATATCTCTACCCTACCCTGGGAGACTCCAAACTTCAGTGCTATGTGGTGAGAAATAGGAGCTATCAGTGGCTGAGAATTAAACCTTCCAGGCTCATACAGCTAAAGACCATAGCAGTCTCCAGAAAGAGAATAATGAAAAATGTCTACTAGGACTTCACATGCTGCAAATTGTTAACTTCATTTTCTTCTACTCGCTTAAATAGAACAAACTAATGGACAAACGTGAAGCGGCATACTGTATGTGCCAATGTTAATGTTCTTTGTTGCATATGTTATATTTGGTGATCTGAAATCTCTTGATAGGGAAACTTTTATATAACGCAAGAGCACCTTTCTAGCAACCAGATAGTAAACATCATAAAAATGAGCAATTCCTTTTTGTTTTGTTATCCTAAGTAATTGTCGCACAGCAGTTTAGCTACTCACTGATTTATTTGCATGGACACTTTCTAATGCTTGCTTTTGTATATCTGATATGCCTTTATTACAGAAAGCAAAGCTAAATGCGGCCCAACAGAAGTATGTCTCTGAAAAGGGACAAAAAATATGCACTCCAGTGGAAGAGTCTGGGGAAGAAAGGAGGGATTCTGCTGCTGCTGGAAATCAAAGGCCGCAGACAAGAAACAAGGCCAGTGCGGAAGAGAGGAATCATGAAGTCCATGCTGTCAAACAAAAGTACGGTGTAATTATTTGCCATTGACATACATACATACATACATACATACATACATACATACGTTAACATTTAATATAATAGTCTAATAATAGTTGTAACACAACTCCACAAAAGCCTATTTTCTTTTTTATCCTTATTCAGATGAATGGGAAGTTTCAGATTTAGTAGAACTGTAACATCATGATTCTTCCTTCATAGACTTTTCTAATATGCAGCAGTGGAAACGATATGGCTTCTAATAGCCTTGATCAAAAATATCCCCCTATTTGAAAGCAATTCCAATATGCTTAACCTATATTTGATTGCTTAATTTTTATTTTTGTGTGCGTGTGTGTAAACCTATAGTGCTTTTGATTATTCTTTCTCCCCTCCCCTCCCTTTGTAAGGAAATCATGAATGCTGCTAAACATCCGTGTCTACCTTCCTTTGTGATTTAAACTCTTACTAAATACAGGTGCACTCTTGACAATGTAGGTGAGACTATCCTGTGGCAGTTCTCCCAAGGGAAAATATCGGTCTTTCTTAACCTGGTGTCTTCCAGAGGAGTCGGACTTCCAACCATGCTGGTCTGGGATGGGGGCAGTTCAACATCTGGAAGACATGGAAGAAACCCAGTTTCTACAAGGGATCATTTGATGGTGCTTTCATTTGGGAACCCTGTTTGGGATAGCTTGCAAATGAAGTCCTGTTTTCATGGACATTCTGCTTTTCAATGCTTTGTTTTATTTGAAATCAGAAGCTGAATCAAACATTTGGGAATAGTACCATCTGATTCTTGAAGGAAAAATGCTCTGTGCTGATAACTGAAACTTTAAACTGCCATCGATTGCATTTGGCTTCAGAGAGAATATTTTGTCTCCTGGTGACGGCCTTGCACAAGTGTATTTCCTGGCAGCAGATACAGCAGCCTCCAACATTTCACTTTTTTGATTAAAAAGCTTTCCTTGGAAATAATGGATTCTGCTGCCCCACAACAACTGAGAGCTAAAGGTCCACATGCAGCCCTGATTTGCATGCCAGTCGTTCCCATTCAGTGATGTACACGAGACTAAAATGTCCTTTGAATCAAGCCAGCTTCTAGTGATCATCTGGACAATCCATGAGGTTTTCTTTTGGCAACAATATAAAAGTGACTCGTTGCTTCAACTTTCTGTGTCAATTTTCAACTTCTTAGTATAACTTATAGTCCTGGGATTGCCTTGTAGTCTCCCATTCAAATTCTAAGCAGGACTAAAGCTACTTCCTTTTTCAAGGTCAACCAGAGAGTTTTACTTTTGTGTTTTCCTCTTTCAAATGAAATAAAGGCTGTATCAATTTTACTACAAGCTGGGTGCATGCTAAAGATAATTTTATTAACTTCCGTTTTGGAGAGCTCACAGTGGCTATCACTACTGTATTAAGCTACTGCTTCTTTAATTTGTTACTGTATTTTGATAGCGTGTTTACTATATTTTCAGCAGTAATTTTGAAAATTTGTGCACCCTTTGAAGAGGTGTTTTATTTCAGGTTACAAACATACATACATACATACATACATACATACATACATACATACATACATACGTGTTTTTGCTTCCAAAAGAGGCACCAGGTCTTATTTTCGGGGGTGTCTTTTCCACTCAACTTCGGCACCGACAGCCCTGCCCAGCTGGCCCACTTCTTTTGCAGCCAAAGGAAATGCCTCTGCAGCTGAGAATGGAGCTCCGACCTGGAAAGGCCTCTGACTGGGAAATACAGGCCATGGGACGCTGCAGAAGAAGTGGGCCGGCGAGGAGAGGCAGGCTACAACAGTATGTGGGTGCAGGGCGCGTGGGGCAGCTCCGCCCCTCAACCCCTGCCCTAGCTTGATTTTTAGGCATGCACCTCACCCCCAAACTAGGGCTTATTTTTGAAGTAGGGCTTATATTAGGCCCAGCCCCCAAAATCAAGCTAGGGCTTTTTTGGGGGTAGGTCTTTTGGCAAAACACATACGTATGTACATATATATGTATGTATATGTATATATATGTACATGTATATATGTATATATATAATATATGTATGTGTGTGTGTGTGTGTGTGTATGTTAATACAAGTTAATACAGTTGCCTAGTATGCAGGCTGCGTACGTTCAAATCCCATAAAGCAGTGATGGCGAACCTTTTAAAGACCGAGTGCCCAAACTGCAACCCAAAACCCACTTATTTATCGCCGGGTGCCAGGTGGAACGTGGCCCACTGAGTGGGCGTGGCTGTGGTGGTCATGGCAGACCTGGTGGGTGTGGCCAAAGTGGGCATGGTCACCTCGATGCTACTCGTGGGGAGGGACGCCTGTGGGCAGGGTTGGGGGAGATCCAGGGGGTCTCTGGCAGGTGGGGCGGTGGGTAGGAGGCTCATCCTGCAGGGTGAGGCGAGGTAGGGCAGGGATGCCATTGCCGCGGGGCAAGGTGAGGCGGGCCAGGGCAGCTGCTGCCTGACACCATCAGCCCCCGCACACAGAGGCCAGCGAGCGCATGGGGGCCGCCGGTGTCTGTCAGCAGCCACAGCCTGACAGCTCCTCGACCAGCATACTCTGGGGCTCCACAGCCCACCGCCAGCAGTTCAGAGAAGCCACCTCTGAGCTGGACAGCCGGCCAACAGCTGAGGAGGCAATGCAGTGGGTCGTGCCCGGGAAAAGGAGAGCATGTGAGGCCAGGAGGGACGGGACAGGGGGAGGGAAACCAGCTGTGCCGGGATGCATCTGGCCACGTGGGACCTTGGGCGGTTGGTTGAAGAGGGACGGTTGCCATCTCTGGGGCATGGCACTCGTGCCCACAAAGAGGGCTCTGAGTGCCGCCTCTGGCACCCGTGCCATAGTTTCGCCACCACTGCCATAAAGGGTATGGCTAGCTGATGAGAGCTAAAAAGCTTGAAATAGCTATTCTAGTCTCCCATTTAACTCTTTAACTCTTTGTCAACAAAAAAAAATTCGAATTTGTAGTGTATCGCAGTAGCGACTTGAGCCTGCTTAACGCTCCTAGGTTGGGGCTGCAAGGCAAAAGTGATCATAACAGTAGAACTGCAATATAGCAGTTAAAAAAAAACCAAGGTGCATCAACCAGACCGGTCTGTCCGGAAAAAACTTAACACATACATATATATATATATATATGTACTTTCTATATATATGTACTTTCTATATATATATATATATATATAGAGAGAGAGAGAGAGAGAGGGAGAGAGAGAGAGAGAGAGAGAGAGAGAGAGAGAGAGAGAGCGCAGGATGAGCAGGCACTGAGCAGGATGAGCAGGAGCGATCCGACACTCTATCCCCCAGCGCTAACACACATGCCAAAGGAATAATAACAACTGGAGAGGAGAGGACAATTTTGGAGACGGCCCCTTTAAGAACGAGGCGCCCGATGCTGATGAGCGGACCGATGACTAGGTCGAGGGCCCGGGCACAGAAACAGCCAGTAATATAAGAACGGACTCCCAAATCTCACATTTTATGCTCTGACGATGTCGGCAGTGTGGCCGACGAAATCTAAGCTTTGTAAATTAAACAGTCTTTGTTTAAGATTTTTATCCTGGTGGTCGCTAATATTTATTTGGTTTACGATATATGTATGTATGTGTGTGTGTGTGTGTGTGTGTGTGTGTATATTATACACACACACACACACACACACACACACACACATAAATAAAATTTACAAGAAAAAGCGAACACCAGGATAAAAATAAACTAATATAAACAAGCCTGTAAATAAAAGAGCACTTAGCTTTCGTCGGCCAAACTGCCGACGTCGTCAGAGTTGGAATAGGAGGCGATCTGGGAGCTGGCCTATATAGCCTCCTGCCTCTGCGCCCGGCTTCTCGAGCGCGTCATCGGCCCATTGGTTGTACTAGTCCGTAATGTGCTGAGTTGATCTGCACCTGGTAATCTGTCAATGGCCCCGATGGTTGCCTTCCGATCCTCCTTCGCTTTTCTAGCGCGCGTACGTGCACTCGGGGGGGTGGCTATCCAGCTGCCTTTGCTCCTTATCTCCTTCCCCTCCCGTTTTGGAGCGATCTCTCAACCTACACATATACACATACACATACACATAGACATTTATATTTATATATTTGTTTTGTGGAAGTTTTATGTATCATAATTAAGTAGTATTAATATGGAGTCATCTTCTATTTTCTTATTCTTTCTTGCAGTCACACACCTACGGAGAATATTACGGTTTATTTCCATGCTATTCTATCTAAGGACTTCAAGATGAATCCTGAGAAGCATAAAGTGTTCATTCTGGCAGGGGGAATTTCTGATTATATTAATTGGAAAGATCATGTATGTGAGCTGAACTGTACCCAGTAAGTATATGTTGGTATGATATAGCATATTCTCAGTTCTGAATTAAACGGCTTTCGTTAATATCTCAGTTATGTGCAAGGCATTTAGCCTTTTTTGAGCTTAGAATTTAGCTCTTTCTGAATGTGTGCATGCTTATGTTTGTATTTCAGCAAAGTTACCTTGGGACAGGTGCATATAGTATATTTATATTACAGGGGAAAGGTAATTAGAGAAAATCTAGATATTTGTATTTTTATTGGCAGTTATTCATGAATAATGGGATTCATAAAGGGAGGGCAAAGGCACTTCTTTCATTACCCAATTACCTTGGGTAATGAAACGTGGGCAAGGAAACAAGGAAGCTCAGAGAGCACCAAGGACCCCTCATTTCAACCCTGAGCTACAAATATTCCCCTTTATTAGCACTTCTTTGTACAAACTGTGAGATTGCAAGTATTTTAGAATGAAGGAACGCTATATTGTGTTATTTATGTCCTTAGCACTTTATAAATGCAAGGGGAAGCTGTTACTACTAATATTTCAGTAGGGAAAAGGGGATATTACATCTAATCTAGTAATGAGCACAAGCAGATGCTGGATCCCAGAGCGCTGCACTTATGTGGTCTGCAAAGAATGGCAACTGGTCCTAGTAAAGGTCATTTTCTGCTTTTTGAAAATTCTGGCAGATCCACAGCCTTCATTATACAGGTAATCCCCGAGTTATGAGTGTTCACTTACGAGCATGTCCCGAAGTTACAAATATTGCAGCAGCTCTGCAACATTCACCCTGGTTATTCCCTCCCTCCCCACCCCTGCCCCGGGTCTCCCTAGGCACCAGGCCTTCAATACTCATCCTGAGAAGATCGAGATCCTTCGCTTTCTTGGCTGCTTCAGGCCTTTGGTGCGTTCACAGAGACTAGAGGCCTAAAGTAACGCAAGATCACGTGAGATCAGTGGGGCGAGATCTCATGCTACTGATCTCGCGTGATCTCATGGTACTTTAGGCCTCTGTTCTCTGCAACAGAGAACAGAACCGAAGCTGGGGGATGCTTCCATGTGCTGGATTGGGACTGGATTGGGGCTCCAGAAGCCTTTTGTAGGCCACTTTCGCCTGGATCTGAGGCCGGGGAACTCTTCCGCGCACCCCCTGAGGCCCGATTGGGCCTGGAAAAGGCCTCCGGAGCACAGATCGGGCCGCGAGCGGTGCACGGAAGCATTCCCCGGCCTCAAATCCGGGCGACAGCAGGAACCGCGGTAGAGAGGAGACGGATCTTTTCCAGGTGAGTCCGGCGCGGCAGGAAGGGAGGAGGAAGCATGCGGTATCTTAGTGGGTCAGGGAGTCCTTGGGGGCCTGTTCCAGTACTAGGCCCTCCATGGCCTTCCCCACCCTGAGATACCTCATGTTTGCTTAACGAGCCGCATACATTTTAACGAGGAAGGGAGTGATCTTGTACCTCGAACGAGATTCACTCTACGAGTTTTCGAGTTACGAGTGGAATGGGCAGGCTCCATTACACTCGTAACTCGAGGGCTACCTGTACTTATTGATGGAGATTTATGAAGGCCTGTTACTTTTGAAAGTGAAAAGGAAAATTTAGTACAGGTAGTCCTTGACTTATGGCCACAATTGAGATTAGAATTTTGATTGTGAGCGAGGTGGTTGTTAAGTAAGTCACACCCAATTTTATGTCCTGTTTGCCATGGTTAAATGAATCACTGCAGCTGTTAAAAGAATCATGCGGTCATTAATTGCACTTTCCTTGCCAGAAGTCAGCAGGAAAGGTCATAAATGACGATCATGTGACCCTGGGATACTACATGCTAGTTGCCAAGCACCCAAATTTTGTTAGATGAATGTGGGGATGCTGTATCGGTTGTAAGTGTGAAGACAATTTGTAAGTCACTTTTTTCAGTACCATTGTAACTTTGAATAGTAACTAAAGGAATGATTATAAGTCAAGGACTACCTATATTGCATTTTACTTTTATTGCTAATGCATCTAATAAGAAATGTAAGACAATTCCAGTTTCAGGAACAATATTAATGATTTGATATGCCTGTAAACTTTTATTTCAACAATAAATTGCTTCCTTGCCTTTACTCTGCTCTGTTGCTAAAATACGTTTTTTTAAATACTAGAGATCTTGGAGATCATGGATACCTGATTGAAGGCCACACCATAATTTCTAAGGAAAACTTGGATAAAGAAATTTCGTATAAGTATGTTGTTAAACGTGACAAACAACAGTCGTTTGAATTCATTTACAAACCTGCTTCAGAAGGACTCCATGTAGATCGCTCCTTGTATTTACCATCAAAATCGATAAGTGGTACAGGTAAGAAACTGCTCCTTGTATTACAGTCTTCCCAGTGTTATATTAAAGAAACTTAGATTTTGTAGCATCCAAGAAAACAAGAATTCAAACTATGAAACAGAACAGTTTCTGTTCTATCCACCTCTTAATATATTTGACAGCTCAGTATCTGCACTAGAGTCCCTCAGGTTTTTGGGTTCTATAATCTCCCAGGACTTGAAATTGATACTTAATACTAGAACCGTCATGAAAAAGGCACAACAAAGAATGTTCTTCCTGCGTTAACTCAGGAAGTTCAGACTGCCCCAGGAGCTGTTGATACAGTTTTACAGAGCAATTATTGAGTCTGTCATCTGTACTTCTATAACTGTCTAGTTTGGTACAGACTCCAATGGATAGGTAAGACTGCAGAAAGAACAATTGCAAAGAAGCTGCCTTCCATAGAAGACCTGTATATTGCACTGGTCAGAAGGAAGGCTGAGAACATATCTGCAGACCCCTCACATCCTGGACATAAACTGTTTCAGCTCCTCCTCTCGGGACTCCGTTACAGGGCATTGCATGCCAAAACAACTAGACATAGGGAAAGATTTTTTTCCCCTTGTGCCATCCAATCTGCTGAACACCTAATTCTCACAGTGCTGTCGAATGTCTGGATATATTTACCCATATAGTATAGCTGTAGTATTATTACTTAGCCCAAAATTTCTGTTGCTAAGAAGACATTTGTTAAGTGAGTTTTGCCCCATTGTATGATCTTTCTTGCCATAGTTGTTAAGATGATCACTGCAGTTGTTAAGTTAGTAACACGGTTGTTCAGTGAATCTGGCTTCCCCATTGACTTTGCTTGTCAGAAGATCACAAAAGGTGATCACATGACCCTGGGACACTGCAACCTTCATAAGTATGAGTCAGTTGCCAAGTATCTGAATTTTGATCACATGACCATGGTGATGCTGCAGCGGTCATGACTGAAAAACAATCATAAGTCACTGAAAAAAGTGACTTATGATTGTTTTTCACAGTCATGACCGCTGCAGCATCACCATGGTCATGTGATCAAAATTACTTTGAATGATCACTAAATGAACTGTTGTAAGTCGAGGATTTACCTGTAATCATCTTTCAGAGGTGCCCCGGAGGATTTTGCACTCAGCTATTTGATGTGCTTTATGATCCTTATAGTCCCTTTCAACTCTTGTCATTGAATTTATCATTTTGGAGGATTACATCAGATCTTAGTCATTTGTTTCCCTAATTTTCTTTTTAATATAGTTCTTTAGTTACTGTGATAAGGGAAAGTTGATGTCATTTTTTTGAACGAACAGTAAGTGGGCTTTAAAAAAAGAAGAAAGTATTCTAGTTTGGTGTGCTGGAGACATATATGACTGGTAATCCAATCTCTTCACTATCTAGCCAAGTCCAAACGTGGTGCTTTATCTTCCAGGTGGTACTGGTCCAATTTCAGATTGTATTTATGAAAGAGCAGACTGTATTTTATTCTGTTGAGTTGGCCATTGTATCTGAGCTTGATCCTTTTGGAAAGAGCAGTACTCCCAACACATTTAAAATTAAAATATAGTTCCTGGATTTCTGGAATAATAACACAGTAGAAGACAATCTGTTGGTTAGATATCTCTGGTATCAAGACCAAAAGAAAATTCTGTTCTTGTCCCAACAGAGGATATTTATAAAACAAATGGATCACGTGCCATTGTTCAGGAAGCTGGTGGTCTCTGATGATCATTATTGTTACAGGTAGTCCTTGACTTACAACTATTCATTTAGTGACCGTTCCAAGCTACAGCAGCATTGAAAAAAGTGACTTACGACTAGTTCTCACACTTACGACCATTGCAGCATCCCCATGATCACATGATTCAAATTTGGGTGCTTGGCAACTGGCATGTATTTATGAAAGTTGCACCGTCCCGGGATCATGTAATCATCATTTGTGAGCTTCCCATCGACCTCTCACAAGCAGAGTCAATGGGGAAAGGTAGCTTTGCTTAACAACTGCAGTGATTCACTTAACACGTGCATTGATTTGCTTAACAAATATGGCAAAAAAGGTCCTAAAATGGGACATGACTCACTTAACAATTGCTTTGCACAGCAATGGAAATGTCGGGCTTAGTTGTGGTTGTAAGTCAAGAACTACTTGTATTAAGAAGCTGATAGTCACCAAAGCTCATTACTTTTGGATTAAGCAATTTACTTACTCTCATATTTGCTAAAGATAGGAATTGCACATTTATTTATCGTTGTGTGGTGCTGTATTTCAAAACACGTCCTAGCAGTAAACAGTTTAAATTAATATGGATGGAATATAGCTCATTTTCTACCTTCTACAGGGGTTGGAAGAAAATGACCATTTCTGTGTGTCTGCATGGTTTGACTATGGAAGGAGACCATAACAAAGCAGGGTGTCCATGAAAATTGCATCATGCGGTTGCATTAGCACGCAAAGCTAGAAGGGCTGTATCTTGCATTTCAGAACTTTAATAATACAGTATTTTATTTAACAGATTGGCATCAGTACGATGACATAATATGCACTAAACCTGAGGATAATTGGTGGAAGAAATTTAAGAATCAAATTCCATTTAGGAAAGATGAGGAAAAGGATGTTGTGAAAGGGAAATGTATAGCCGCAAGAATAATGCTGGACAGCCTCTTCAGTATACTTAAAACGTGGAGTCGGATTAACATCAAAAGCTTTTTCCAGCAGTTCCAACAATTTTACTGTGTAAATAAAAGGATAATGGTACATGAAGGATGTCGAAAAGAATGGAAAGAGCTACAATTTGGAGAAGAGCAGGTATTACTTTCTGTTTATTATACATCCAAGTAGAACCTTGTAGCCAAACATCTATAGAGTTTGTATCATCTTGACTGTGCTGAGCAAAGTGCTCATTACTACAGTGTCCTTGAAATAAAATGATGCAGCTAAGTTATTAAGCTGGGCTGAGTACTGAGTTCAAGATGCTCAAAAAAGACAGAATATGAACTTAAATCATTGCAGGAATGAAATGAAAGGTTCTGATACCAAGCATATGCTCTGATGTTTAAAACAACTTTGTATTTCAAAAGTGAAACTGATGCAGGATTTAATTCAATTGAGAAACCCTTTCTGGATTATAGTTCTCTATATAGACTTATGAACTTGGAGTTTCTCTTAATAGGATTTTTAATTGTTTCTATAGAAACTATTGCAATTCTCAATTTTATGCATTATAGTATATTGATTATTTGTGTTGATATTCATATATGGGATTTCAAAAAGGACTGATAGTTTTTAGAATAATCTAGTATATTCATCTGTTCGAAGCGATTGTTGGAATATTGTAAATTTATGATGCCTGTAAACGATTTATCTACCTTCTACTCTATTTTTCTTGCTTTCTCTCCCTCTCCCCTTTTGAAATATTTTTTGGTTTTTTTTCCTTTACCCTTTTTTTTTTAAAAAAATGCTTAATTAAAAAGACTGATTCTGATGCTATAGTGGTCACATTTTGAAATAATTGAACCTTTTGAATGTAGAAA
The DNA here is from genome assembly GCA_023970755.1 of Azemiops feae. Taxonomy (NCBI): domain Eukaryota; kingdom Metazoa; phylum Chordata; class Lepidosauria; order Squamata; family Viperidae; genus Azemiops; species Azemiops feae. Next base: position 102,513 of record JALGBA010001038.1, on the reverse strand, counting down.
ATAACTTAAATTGTGATGCATGAATAGTGGCCAAATCAATTACAAATTTAATAAATAATAAATAAATAAACAAACAAACAAATAAACAAATAAATAAATAAATCTGACACAGTGGACATAATTGACCAAATACATTCCTTTCCATAGTTACCACCTATGAATCTAATAAGAGTAGAGGATCAGCAAGGAGCCCATAATGAGATCCCAGTTTCTGAGATATGTTTCCTATGGCTCATAGTGTATTTTGAACTTCCCTGAGTTATGTTCAGTCTAATCTATTCCATTATTAACCCCTTGTCAGTATTCAATACTGATACTGATTATTTCTTTAGAGTAAAATGGTAAGGAGAAAGCTGATGGCCACCCTATTTCAATGCTTACATTTCCTCTCTTAGCAGTTCCATGTAGACATTAAATAAAGTCAGAGATTGCAGCATTATAGATCTTGAAATTCAAATAAAAGAATTTCTAGTATTGGGCATTTCCCACCTACAAATCTGCATGGATCACTTCCCTTAACTATGAAGCTGGTCACATTTTGGCTGATTTAATCAGTCACAAAGAGCAAAATGTTTTTAAATAGATGATAACCCTGATCCTACTCTAAACCATGCTCTCAGCGTATACAAACTGAAAGAATTTTAAATTAATGGAACAAATGGATGTAGGCATTATATATTCTCATATGTCCCAATGCTGATGCCCAATCTAAGGAAGATGTGATTGACCTTAATTACACAGATGGTACAAATTGCTTCCTCTGACCTACTGTTTTTTCCTCCTTTTTAGTATCCCAGCCAAGAAGGTGCTGAATTACTTTCAACAGATGCAATAAAAGCAAGCAAGCACTGTTCAGTTCCTCTTCTTCTGCGATTAGAAATAGACCCCAGTGCATAATTTCCCAAGGTTTCTTCCATTTGTGCTCTGTCATCCCTTTTGCTTCATTATTCTCATTTTCTTATCTTCGTATTAATACTGGAAGGCTGATAGCAGCTTAGATTCTACTCCCTTATCTTTTTCATATTCCATAGAGCATAATAGGATTTAATAATATTGCAGTCAGATGAGGTGGCAAATTGCGCAATACATCCAGGAAATCATTTAAATCAATTGGACACCTGAGTCTGATCATTTTTTGATCTAACACCTCTGCATAATCACAATTTCAGAAACAGAGAGCTGTTGCAAATGTTAATAGCTTAAGCTAAACCAATTTCCTGGCCTTTTAAAGTCTAATGTATAATGTGTTTTCGTTGGATTAGGTTCAGGACAATGTATGAACCTAAATATTTTGTTTTTTAGCTATAGCTTATGCCTTAATATGATATATGGTTAAACATGCAATTCTTTCTCTCTCTCTTTCCCTCCCTCCTTCCCTTTTAAAGTTGCAAGATTTGATTATGAATTACTTGATGGAACAATCAAGTAACATCCTCAAACAGAACACTTCGATGTGGGATAAACTAGGTCTAGCATTGATCACCCTTACATTAGTAAAAGATTACAATCTTCGACTGTCCAAAGAGGGATTGGAACAGTTATGCATGTTTCTTTGTCTGGAGAACTCACCAGCAGATGTAAATGAAACCAAGTGCTTCAGAGAGATGTTTTCAGAGTGTCAGGGGTATGTAATTTGACTTTGGGGCATATGGCAAGAATGTAGAGTGGAATGAGGATACTGAAGGTTAAGGTAGAAAGAAGATGGGTTTGGTTGGGAGGAAGGCAAGCAATTGGGTGTGTTAAACATGTTAGATGCCTGCTTTGCTGTTTTTGATCCTAATGTTTTTTTTTATGTGATAGATTTCTGAAAAGATCAGTGTGCATTTAGTGATTTGACATGAATTGCTCAAATAGTTACTTGTCTATAAATTTTATCAGTTTTCCTTGTGAAGTAGGTATTGGAGAGATGGACTGGCCCAAAATCATCCACGGCTGAGGGTATGCTTGAATCTGGGTCTTCTTGGTGCCAGTCTAGCATCTTAACTTCGGCACCATGCTAGCTGTCATGTGACAGATATAAATATTCATATCTGCTAAAAGCCACATTTTTAAAAAAGGGGCAGAGCCAGGCAAAAAAGAAATATTAATTGAATTGGTAACTAATAATTACATTTTGTTTGTAAAATTACCTTGAGCCTTATCTTCATGCTCTCGCTTACAGACAAAAATACATTCACACACACACACACACACACACACACACACACACACGGAAAACATAAGGAATCTTTTCCCTCCCCTCTCAGGATCTTTATCTTTAAGCATAATCACCACACAAGGCAATACTGCACAGTACAATAATTGCATGAATTTATTGCTGTAAAGTTAGAATATTGTTGTCCTTTTAGTACATTTCTTAATTTCAATGCAGCTCAGTCAGAAGTACATGCCACTGATCAATGTGAGTTTCCCAGCTGATGTAAGCAAATATGTTGTCTAAATTAGTAATTGGATGGTTTACAAAACATGTCTTGGAGCATCTTGATTCCAGAAATATTTCCCCACGCAGGAAACAATTTGGAGGGGAGATTCAGATGTTCTCAGGCAGTTTTTGACCCTGGAATCATGCCTTGACTCTTGACTGCTTTCATCCATCAGTGAAACTTTGATCTTTTCTGATTTTTGGCATACGGTGGTCTTAGTCCAGCATAAGAATGCTGCTGTATTTCCCTGCATCTGTGCTGTTAGATGAGTTGTATGTACTTCATTGCACTAGAATATTCATCATGCTATTGATTAAGCTTATTATTCATCGTGATCACTAGAAAAGGTTATTTGCTAGGCAAGCCTGCAAAGAGATTACATTCTGATCAAAGGTGGACACTGTAGTTGACCAGACCTTTGGCTTGTGTATATCCAAAGCACAACACATTCTCTATATTCTTCCCAGAAAACATTCCCCTCCTTCCCTTACTTTTTCCCTCAAAAAGTAAGAAGAAACAACAACAGGGGGTAATAGGGAGAAAGGGAAAGGGAAAAGAAAGTGGCAAATGTAACTAGGATGGAGTTGAAGAGGGGCAAAATTAACTGAATAGGAAATAAAGAAAATGAAAAGTCTTGTAAGCTCTTACAAAAGATGTATAAGTCCCAATTATGTGCATCCTCTCAAGTAAAGAACACCCAAGATCTTTCTGTCACTATTTAAAAACAGATCCCATTTGCTATTGGTAAAAAAGGTAGCTTGATCTCTAGATCATTAAAGATAATCTCAGTAGCTGTGTTGTTATGGCAGCTATTTTGCAAATATTGTCTTAGGGCAGGTGTTTTCTCTGGCCCGCCACTGTATTCTCTATCTGCTTATTGGTCTCGAAATGGTTGGGGGCCACCAGTGTAGAACAGAAAGAAAGTAAAATTACATTATTTTGTTATATTTCTGAAGGACTGTATTTCTGTTGGCAGTAAGAAAGGCAAGTTAGCTTGCACAGAGAGTTTCTGATAGTTTTTTTCACTAGAACTTAATTTCTTCTATCTCTTTCAGTGTGGAGGAGAAGTTGATAATGCTCTGTAACAGCTGTATTGAAGAAAAGATTCACCAGTGGGTGTGGACACTCCCAGTTCTTTACCTATTTACTGTGACTGATTCTGAATGTAAGATTACGACTTGGCATGAATCAGAAGACAAATGGGCAAGGTTGGAAGGTATTCAGTATTTGGGGATCAGAGATCAAAACAGAAACTTCAATAAGTAAGTTTTTCAGCCTATTGTTATTCTTGAACTGATTTTTGACTTTTAAAAGTTGATTTGAGCTAGCTAGGGCATGGATTGTCAGTATTTATAGACTGCAAAACTTGACTCCAAGAAATAGAAATGGTTCTGTTTGGTGATGTGACCTCCCAAACAATACTGATGTTAATAACAATAGTAAGTTGTCAATTGTTGTATGAATAATTGAACTTTCTCCAGTGGTCTGGGTCTTTTTGCTTGATTAGTCCATTAAAATGATTGGGGTGTGTGCAAAGGTTTCAAGAAAGAATTGAGAGGACAAGAAACCATTATGTAACATAGGAAGTCCTTCTGAGGTGGTAACTACCACTTTAGGTAGTGCCATATTTTGCAACAATATTCCAATGATTAATATTAAATAACTAATAAAACTGGACTATTGGAACGTGCTGTACATGGGGATAGCCTTGAAAATTATCCAGAAGCTTCAGCTGGTACAGAAGATGGCCATGTCAGCAATTTTAGGTGCCCAAAGAAAGGTATATGTAACACCTTTGCTCTGCAAGCTGCATTGGGTGGCAGTTTGCTTCTGGGTCCAATTCAAGATGTTGGTTATGACCTATAAAGCCCTATGTGGCATGGGGCCAGGCTACCTATGAAACCATCTTTATCCCATTACATCAGCCATCCCACCTGATCAATCAGGTCAGGTATATTGCAGACCCTGACAGTTAAGAACTCTGATTAGTTGGAAGAGAGCCTTGCTCTGGCCCTGTGGAATATTCATCTCCCTGGAGGTGAGGCAAACCCCCCCTCTCCTGGCTTTTCGAAAATGAGTCAAAATGTTGCTCTGTGGCCTTGTGTGGGGAGCCCAGAGGAGCACATAGCTCTGGGGCTGGTTAGTGCCCTGCAAGTCCTCCTTTTGCCTTTTAACTAATGTTAATAATAGTTAATCATCCTTGCCTTCTTCTAAATGTTTAACTTTTATATATACTGTTTTCAATAATGTAACATTGTATTGTACACTGCCCAGAGTCCATTTCTGAGGAAGGTGGGGGATCCAAAAAGTGATAAGCAAACAAACAGATCAAGTTTTTCATTTGCCAGAATGCATCATGAATTCTTTTAAAGCAGAAATAGAAATGCTGAATGAAAGAGTTTAAACAGGTAGTATAGTTTGAATAACTCAAATTATGTGTATTTTTATCCACAGCATTTGATTATTAAGGTGCAACTGGCTAAGGAAGCTTATATGGCTCGAGGCAGAAATAAAATTGAAAATGCTGTGGCTTGTAATAGCACTTATTTAGGGGCTGTACCTCATTTCCTTTGTACTCAGTTATGTTTGGCACCAAAACATATGAATTTTTCCTTTCAATTAAGAAGTTCAGTAATCTACACATCTGTGCTACTTACTGTACATGGTTTCGAAATAATTTTTCTTTTGTTTTTAACTTTTTGTAATGTTGCATAGTTCTGATTTGATGTGGGTTGTAGTCATGTTTTGGAGGTATTTTTTTTAACAAAGCAAAATTGATAAAAGTTATAAACAAACCAGAGAACCCCATGACCTGTTGGGTCATCTTTTCAGAGATATTTCCATACCAAATCCCCCAATTGCTTTCTACCATGCAGAGGTTCTAATGTATTTTAAAGTCTTAAAAAATCAGGGACATATTCAGAGATGAATCTGTCTTAAAAGTAGCCCATGTTGAAAAGTGTAGCATAATCAAACATCAGGAGCTGACCACAGGAAATGTTTTATGACATTAGTTTGTAATGATTTGTCATTAAATGTTTTATGATAATTTTATGTCACTGCATTGTCACTGCTTGCCCTCAGAGGTGAGGAAAGACCCCAATTTCTTGACCTTTTGGAAAAGGATCAAAGTCTGGCTGTTTAGCCTTGCATGTGGGGGCAGAGGGGCCCACCCACACAACTGCGGAGCTGGTTAACCCTATGAGAATCAGCCACACCTGTACTAACAACTAATTCCCTATATTTGAATTCTTCATCTTTTACAATTTTATAAAGTTGTTTTATAATTTTAACATTTTAATCCTAAATTGTTCTGTTTTTAATTGTTTAATTTTATTGATTAAAGTGCACACCACCCAGAGCACCTCTCCAGAGGAGATGGGCAGTTAAGGAGTATGAAATATAAATAAATAAATTCTGAATCAGCAAACCCAGTTCTTTTAGATATAGTAGCTGACAAATACAAAACCAACCTGAAATTTCTTAATTTCTGGATTGACAGTTCCTCACATTCCATATAATTTTGAAATTGAAGCTCCTACAAAATGTACTCGGAGAATACTTGTTATGTCATATTTTTATTCAAATTTCTGTGTCACTGTCATGCATTTCTGTTTGTTGAAAAGGAATCTAATAATGCAAAAGAAGCATTTGCTGAAAGGCAACCAAACATTATTCAGGTCCTGGTTCTGCTTGTTACGACTGTGTGACCTGGTGGAATTTATCTCTGGCCCTTACGCTGATCCATTCGACTGTCTTCTGGGAACTTTTTATAGACTGAAGAACTTGAGAATTGACCGCCATAATTGTCAGGTTTGTTCTGATTTCTAATTAACATTTTTAATCATCTTTGTCTAATGATGACAAGGGATAGATACCAGAGACCCATAGGTTTGTCATTACTTCTGATGTGAAATATGCATCAGCAAGTATGAGAACTAGGTTTGTCTGAGCTATTCTAGTAAATTGGTCCATTAAGGCATGACTTACAGATTTGGCATCATTTTGGCATACCAAATTGCTACTTTTGTCTACCAGGTAGAATAACCTCCCTCGGTCAAGACGTACTGTTTGCCTTTGATATCTTGGGCCCACAATATCCATCATTCAACTCTGGAAGGGTCCCATATTAACAGTAGGTTGCAAAGGGGCTTTATTCTTATCAGGGCAGTACTGCATGTCCTGGCTTATGTAATAGAATTTCATATATGGGAGGAATACTCATTCACTTGGGAAGTAATCAGCCAGATTTGGCAGCCTCAGGCAAAACTAGGTAGGCATCATGAACTGATAATAAGGTACCCTGTGCCCTTAAGGAGATACACTGCACAGAATTCCAAGTCTTCTCAAGGGTAGGATGTGTTTCTTACAAATGGAGGCATTCAGATGCACACAACACACACAACACCCATACACACACACACACCAACCTCTTTAGGCAGCAAGCTGTACAAAGCCACTTGTCTGGGAGATGTTTGTCTAAAACTGATTCTTTTTAATCTGAACTTTTTTCTCTGTTTTAGGATGTAAAAAAGCTTTTAGAAAAATTGTTGCACATCCTGTCAGAAAAACAGATGTAAGTAAAACATGCATGTCCTTTTTTTTAAAAAAAGCATTCATTTGGAACATGCCTCACTGAAGTAAACAATAGAAAAATTGATAGTGAATCACTTATGTAGCTTTGTTTTGTCAAGCTGAAAATGATAACCCACAACTAGGGGTCTTTAGGTCTTTGAGGAGGTACTTGATTCAATCAGGTATTGGAACGAGTAGTTGATGCGTGTGCAATTTCTAGAGAGACCATGCTCAGAAACCACCATTTGCAAAGCTGACCTGCTCATCAAAAGTGTGGCCCAGCCTTATGAGACAAAATGGCCTACGTGGCCCTCACTGTCTGAAGGAAGCATGATGCCTCTGCACAATAAAGTGCTCCATAAAATGGATTGCTCATGATCCACAAACTATTAGTCATAAAAGATTACATGTTATTTTAATAACCATAAAGACTAGTATATAAAAATGTTTTAAGAGAAGTTAGAAAGATTCATTTGTTTTATTTATTAATATTTATATGCCACTTTCATGTGTGACAGTGCCATGATTAGCATTTCATGGTTGGGTTATTTCTACTAGAAAAGGAGAATTGCAGACTATTAGAACAAAGTAGGAAGTGAAAAGGAAAAAGAAAAAAAAATGGCCTCACTCTTCCTTCCTACAAAGAAGTCCCACTATAGAGTATGAGATTCCATAGACACTGCTTCCCTGTCCCCATTTTTTAGCATCCGCCTGCTGCCATTGCTGGCCCTCTGTTGAGGAATGCCCAGCCAGTCATGGAGAAGGAATCAAGCAGGGGATTAGCCTTGAATTGTTGCGCAGCTGCAAGAGACCCAGGACTGCCCCCCCCCCCCAAGTTCCATGGAACCATACCTGTCTGTTCCCAAGAGAAGGCAAGCAGTCTGGGGAAATTCCTGTACTGTAGGTAAAATGCAGTAAAGTTACCAACTCGAACCTTTCACTTGTGGCACTATTGTTTGAGCCTGACAACTTCCCATGCTTCCCAGTGCTCACCTTTGCCAGCCTACCTGATACCCTTGCGGGCCCTCTGTGCTTTCCAGGACCTGCCTTTGTCAGCTCCCCCATGGTCCTTGCCAATCCTTCCATGCTTTCCAATGCTTTCCCACAGCATCCCCCCCCCCAACACATTTGCTTGCACTCCTTATCTGGGGCTCCTGCCTCTTTCCCCTTAGTGACCCACACAGTCCTAAGGTTATGATGGCAAACAGGACTACCATCGCTAAGTAATGTGGTTACTTGATGTCCTGCTTTACGTTTGCATCACTTACCAGTGGTAATTGCTCTTAATTATAATCCACCCAATTGCTGTGGTAATCTCAGAACTACAGTAATTTATTAGGACTCTCTTTAACGCTTAACTTTGATACAGTAGTAGGCAACTTTTCCAGGGGAGGCACATGTTTGCAATTTTATGAGTGAGTGGTGTTGATATTCACAAAATGGCTTCTATAGTTCAAAAAATCAACTATGGGGATGTGTATGACTGGTTATGAAGATGAAGAGAAGTATTTATCTTCCTGTAAGCTTAGATTTCATTGCAAATGTCATTTTGAACTCCTGAGTCTTGTTTTGTTATGCATACTTTTAATGTGCATTTCTGGTGTTCTCTTAATTGCACAAATATACAAACTTTCTGCAATTCAGTACAATTCAGCAAGGTGATTGGAAATACTCTGCTGTTGCCTGTCAAAACCTTCATGAGATGTGCAGCCATCAGGTTCCAGTAATACCACATTACAAATTATTAGCTACAGCAGTTGAGATTGTTTCAACAGTTCTTGCACTCGAACCCTCTGAGGTAAGCTGCTCTCTCTTGCCCTTTGGTAGTTCATTAAGATGAGTGGGGAAAAGGCTCACTGACTAGAAGAACAGAGTTGGAAGGGATCTTGGAGGTCTTCTAGTCCCAACCCCACTCAAGCAGAAGACCCTATAACATTTCAGACTTTGGGGGGGAATTCATTGGGACAAACAGCTTTGGTGAGGTAGTTATATGAAAACATCATTGTTTTGGAATACTTCAGGCAGATAAAAGTACGGGAAGTCTTCGACTTACAACAGTTTACTTAGTGATCGTTCAAAGTTACAGTGACTTATGATCATTTTTCACACTTATAAGCATTTCCATGGTCACATGATTAAAATACAGACGCTTGGCAACTGACACATATTTATGACGGCTGCAGTGTCCTGGGGATCATGTGATCACCTTTTGTGATCTTCAGACAAGCAAAGTCAATGGAGAAACCAGATTCCCTTAACAGCCGTGTTGCTACATTAACAACTGCAGTGATTCACTTAACAACTGTGGTAAGAAAGGTCATAAAATGGGGCAAAATTCACTTAACAACTGTCTCATTTAGCAAAAGAAATTTTGGGCTCAGTTTCTGTTGTAAGTCGAGGACTACCTAAAGTATTTTAAAGTTCATAAAATAATTTGGCTTGAAATTCACATGTGATGGCAGCAGTTAGACCATTATCAAACCTGGCATAGATTTGGCACAGATTAGAGCAGTGATGGCGAACCTTTTAGAGACCGAGTGCCCAAACTGCAACCCCAAACCCACTTATGCATCGTCGAGTGCCAGGTGGGTGTGGCCCATTGGCTGGGTGTGGCCCATTGGGTGGGCGTGGCCCATTGGGTGGGCATGGCTGCGGTAGTAACGGCAGACTGGGTGGGACTAAAAAGTTCAATCAATCAATTCCAACTTTGCAAGACCTTTTTTTTTCCCCGTGAGAAGTTGAAATTGACTGATTGAACCTTTTTTTTTTTTTGCACACGGCGGCGGAGGCCTAAGGTGAAAATGTTTTATAAAACCCAGCTGAAGGCCTAGGACTGGGGCGACAGCGCGCGTGTCCACAGAGAGGGCTCTGAGTGCCGCCTCTGGCACCCGTGCCACAGGTTCGCCACCACTGGATTAGGGGCTTACTGAATCTAACCATATCTGTTATTCCCTGCTTTGATGTTCAAAAGATAACATATAGCCGTAGGGATACCAAGGACCTTCCAAGGAGGGTTTGAACTATGCGTTTTCCCTTCTGTGATCAAATTTCACAGAACTCAGTAGGCTGCAGAATGGATCGTTCTGTGATGCCTGAGATACCCTCCCAAACATTTCAGGATTATAGCCGAAATAAAGTAAGTAGAGAGTACTATTGGCAAGCTAAATCATAGGGGACCTAGGAAGCTTCTCTGTTGTGCACCTCTTCCCTGGAACAGCATTCCCACCAGGGATGGAGGAACCCCTTTCTCCTGAAATGTTCAAAGGCCCTTAAAATCTAGGTTTGATCCTAGGCTTGGTGTTAATGTGTTGGGTGGTGCCTTGTGCTGCATTTTAAAGATTGTTTTTAGCCTGAGCTGACTTGTTTTATTTTATGTTTTTAACTGTTTAAATTTAGTATTATATTTTGTAAGTCACCCAGAGTTGACATGAATGGGTGTCTATAAAGGTAATCCTTGACTTATGGCTCTTTGCAGCATCCCATGGTCACGTGATTACATTTTATGACGTTTTGCTGAAAACAAGACACTTACTTTCGGCAAAACCGGCCGACAGTGAACAATTGGTTTGCTCAGTGACTGTGGTGTTCACTTAATGACTGAAGCAGTCACTTATTGACTTTGATGTTTGCTTACCATCACTGCAACAAAGGTTGTAAAAATCAGGTCAACCACAGGAGTGACTCACTCTACGAACATCATGGGCAGTCTCCATTACAGTCGTGGGTCGAGGACTAAAGTATTAAATCTACTTTTATTATTAAGTTTCATCTCATAGTCAGCCAGATGTTTAGACTGGATTTGGCCTTTTAGGTACCCATTGAGTCCTTCCCAAGGACCTGAGATAGACAAATGTTGTTTGGTGTTGTTATTATTACTAGAGATGGGTAACTACCTCTGAGTGGATTTTCCTCTCTTAAAATTTTATTTAATGCTCATTCAGGAAATACACTGTTCTTTCTTTCAACAAATTATATTTTCCTTTTCATATGATAGGTTTCAGAAATGGAGTTTGCCACAAGAATATACCAAAGTGTTCGTAAAACTGCTAGCGATTGGTTTCATTACTATCTTCCAAAACCTTTGCTGGAAAAAAGATCAGTTACATTTTCTTGGAAAGAGGAACTTGAGGTTTGTGTTTTGGAATTGCAACTATATCTAGATTTTATCCAGAATGCTATAATTTGTAGTTTCCTTTTTCTTTTAATGGTAGTTCTAATTTTCTTTTCCTAGCCTTTTTATATCAGTAATCCTTACTGACAACTGCTTAATAAATGAATTTTTGCAGTGTACATTGTGAAGTGAACCAGCATCTCTGTTGATCATCCTAGCCTATCGGAGGCATGCGACATGAGTTGCAATATTTTTCTCAGTTTTTTACAAGTCTGCAGAGTGTTACTTCAGAAAGATTAGAGCAGGGCTTTTCAACCAGTGGTACGGGTACCACCTGTGGTACATTGGCACCTGGCAGGTGGTACGCAACCATCCTAGAAAAGTGGTAGTGGGGATGGGAATGAGCTGAACCGGTGGCAGCACCGCACAAGCCTGACCGAGAGATGGCTGGAGCTGCAGGGCTGTCAGGGCTCAGCGGAAGTGCCAGGATCAGCGCTTCTTCGGGGCTGTCACGGCTCAGTGGAAGCACCAGGATCAGTGCCAGGCTCCAGCTGGAGCTCGGCGCTGATCCTGGTGCTTCTGCTGAGCCCTGAAGAAGCACCAATCAGCTGGAATGTTGCAGCATCTCCAGGGTCTTGTGATTTACATTCAGATGCTTGGCAATTGATTCATATTTATGACGGTCACAGTGTCCCAGGGTCATGTGAAGTGACCAAAACCTGCTGCAACCACCCAGCAGAGGGGGGGGGGAATAAAAACCAAACACCCCCCCCACCCCACCCCCACTGCCAATCCTCAACAGAAATTCTCACAACAATGAAAACCTCGGACAGGAGGAAGAGTGCAGCCAGGCGGGCAGGCAGATGTCTTGCTCGGCTGTGGCTTGGGGGGCACTTTTTTCAGTGCCATTGTAACTTCGAACAGTCACTAAGCGAACTGTTGTAAGTCGAGGACTACTTGTACTTTATCACTTTTTTCCTTTTTTTTTTTTGGTCATCAAGTTTTTGACACCTTGCTAGGCGACTGGTGGTACTCGGATGTTGCCATATCCTAAAAGTGGTACAATGGGTGAAAAGGTTGAAAAGCCCTGGATTAGAGGACAGAGAAAACATGAGACCAAAGTTGAAAACTAATTTATTTTATTCTAGAAATTATGAACATTGTTTTCAGTTACTTCCTTGAAATCATAATAGGATCTCAAATTGTAGTTTCCTTCAGGTTTGAAGATGGAGTTTAACCTAACATTACATCTTCAGTTTAGGTTTCCAATTCTCTCTCCCTTTTATTATAGTTAATTGATGGTTCATACTTTAAAAACCATGTATTTTTTTCTAATAGATGATGAAGTATTCTAGCATTAAAGTTAAATGTTTCCATTTGAGTGGAATAAATACTCTCATTCCTACTTCTGTCTTAAACAGTTTTTCATTTGTGGCTTTAAAATGTAAAATAATGTTTTCTTTATAGGCATGGGATCACTTTTTGAAAATAAAGTTTCCTAATAGCAGTCATTCTGAAGATTGGAAAGAAACTTTAAGTAGAATTTTGAAAAGCAGAATTAAACAGGTATGTAGACATATAGTGTCATATACATGAGATATTAATCTGCTTGTAGTAATCTAGATGAGCATAACCTACTTGAAATGTATGAAAAGCTTTTATGTAATATTTTTGTGATGTGTCTTCTTTTATTAACGTTAAACCAAGATTAGTCTGATCACTATCATATCTGGCAAAACTGCTTGGGAGTTTCTAGCATCAGCAAAATAGATTTTGGACTAGAATGAATCACTACAGTAATATAAACTTACCATTTATTTTGAGCTGATGTGTGTTTGTGCAGCTTATTCAACAATTAATGGTTAAAATATGGCTTGGTACAATTATACAATTAAAACCAATAATTGGCTTTGCTTCTACAACAATCTTTCTTAACCTAGTTTCCTCCAAAAGTGCGGTGACTATAATTCTCAACATTACTGGGCTCTTGATGATTAATATCATGTCTGTTATTGAAAGAATCTCCAAATTATCTAAACCAAATCTCTTATTATAATCTTTCTTGTCTAAGACTTGTTTTGGGAGAAAATGCATTTTTGGTATGCTTTATTGATATCTGATGAAGGTGCTGCTGTTGCCTTCTTAGAAAATTGCATTCCTGGGTTTTAGGTCCTTGCTGGCAGGGATGACGAGGATGGAAGATATTAAACCCTGAAGAGATTGCCTGTTGCCAGGGACGCTAAATCAGAAATAAATGCCTGTATGTTAAGTTGGTTGTGGGGACAACTTGGATGTCCTTCTAGTGTATCAGCAGATGCCCGCTGTGAGCCCCTTGATTTGTTCTCAGCCTGGTATTGGAGACTTCTCATGTTTTAGTGACTTCAATCTCCATACTCTCTGGATTGGTTGAAATAGGCTTGGGAGTTCATGATCTTTGTGGCAATTATGGACTTGTCCCAAATATCTCTGGTAGACCACATATAAGTAACAAGTTTAGACCTCACTTTCATATCTGAGCAGATAGTTGGTGATTTGTCTATGCAGAACTTCTGGTTTCAGTTCGAATGAAGCACCTGACATAAACAAGTATGGAATTTCTTCCAAACTACTAGTAGTCTCCCCATTTCCATGAGCTTAGGGAAGGGAGGTCTACAAATGTTTCTTTGTGGCAGCATGAATGTTACAGAATTCTCTTTCCCTTGAAATCCAGTCAGTTCATACCTTGTTAGGCTTTAAGGAATTATTAAACATCAAATTGTTAAGAAGATTTAAAGATGTCACCATCGATTTTATTTCTTTTTTAAAGAATAATTTTATCTATGGCTTAATGTTTGGGAACTGATTAATTATTATGCAGTTTTAATTGTACGATGGACATTTTTTGTTGTGATTGTAACCCTCTGAGAGTCTCTCAAGTATGCGAATTTAAAAAGGAATAAATTAAGTCACTCTATAAATGCCCAATTATTGTAGAAAAACTATTACAAAAGATAATCGTGGTAATCTCTGCCCATTTCCATCCTGAACAAGCAGAACATTTTATATATTTTGAAAAATAATTTATTATGTTCAGATCTTATTGCCGTAATCACAAATTCTTCTGTTCTATGTCTTCACTTTGGAGACTATAAATATTTTGTAACCCCAAATTGTGCTTTGTTTTTATTTTGATGTTTTCTAATTAGGAAGGAGCTGTTGAACAAATTAAAGTCTATTGTAGTCACTATGAGAAAATTCAAAAATTCAATTCTGTGATTTTGCAAACATTTGAAAATTGTGCCCTTGAAGCTATTGATTCAGCATACCAGGTAATTTATTTAATATCAAAGATTGTCTGATCTTTCTGTAAATAAGACGGTTGTTATGCTTCAGATAGTCACAGATTAAAGCAATGTACCTTCCAGACATATGCCATCCTCTCCTTCCAAGTTGGCTGAGAAATGTATCATCTATACATTTTAGCAGGCAGGACATAGAGAACAGTACTGTATGTTGCCTTGCAAGGGAATTTCAAGATTGTAGGAGAATATTGGTTATACTTGTGCATACAGCCCAAAGTACACCAAATCCTGACCTGTAATGTATCCTTGCTATAATGATATAGTTTAAAATTTTTAGCATGGATTTTTTAAATATCCTATTACTGTAACACACTATATAGAAGAACAACCTTATTCATGTTTTTCCATTCATTAAATTAGTTTTTTTAGTATATATTACCTTTATTTGTATACAATATATACTAAACTAGCTGATTCTGCTGATTGAGTTTTTTATATTTTTCCATACAGCAGGGATGTTCTTTGTCACAATCTCTTCTTTGTTCCAGAAGTTGATTCTCACACCTATTATGAATAGGAACTTACATTCACGTAATGTTTGTTCTCAGTCCATTTCTGACAGCTTTTCAAGATCATTCTGTCTTTTTCAGAAGTGAAGGTTGGTTTGCTTGGAGTAACAATAGCAATGTCTTTGCCTAAGTTACCTAAGAGTAAGGATTGTTATTTAGCCTGTAGTTTATAGATACAATATAGAAAAGTTAAAGGGAGGGCCTTCAAATCCTGCCCATGCATTGTTTTTCAGTTTATAGGATCCTTCATTCCCACAGAGTGATGATTGTCCCTGTTGTAAGAGCAGTATCTATCTCAGCGAGTGGAAGAAAAATCCACATGGAAGGAAAAATACTTTTTCATTGGGGAAGTCCCATTACACGATATAATGAATTTTGTGACAACCTTGACAGAGGTGCAAAATCATTGTGTGATATATTGAATTTATTACTGCCTAAGACTACATTCTTTTTTCCTATGTCTTTTCTAGAAACAACAGAATCTGCTTGAGTTAATATCTAAATATGATATGAACAAGCTGGGTAAAATTATATCTGCTACCATCATACAATCCTGGCCAAAGGATGATACGGGGACGCCTTTGAAAGACTTCCAAAGTATACTAAAGCATCTGTTTGAATGGCAGGACAGCAGACACCTATTCATTTTCAATCGTATGTAAATCATTTACAGGATCCATTTTATAGTCAGGGAATATGTAAATGATCAAAGTAGCTACATAAAAGAAAATAGCTACATAATATAGAATAATGGAGGAGTTATATTGGATATTTCATACATTTGTATATTTGATACAAGCATATTGTATGAAATTATGATGAAATAGTAATCTGCTTCACAAATGTTCGTTGATATTTTGACTAAATGTATATATAGTATTTTTTTTTTTTAATTCCTGTTTGGCAAAAATAATAGAGTTACATCCGTGTGCAGGGCTGAAAAATGAGATATAGGAAAGCATGCATGTAACTGAGATAGGAAATTGAGAATACAGGATGTCCTCGACTTATGACTGTAATTGAATCCAAAATCACAGTCATACACTACATGACCTGACCCAGCTTTCTGACTGCATACTGGCTTTTCCAGGTGTGGTTGTTAAGTGGATGTTAAGTGGATGGAGGGAGGCAGCTAGTTCCCCTCCGTGCAGAGAATGGAACTACAGCTGGGGAGAAGCAGCTCAGATCTTCATGATCGGAAGTTTTCTCCCGCCCATTCATTCCCCTCCTGCCTGCTGGAGACACTCCACCCCATGTGGGGCAAAATCAATCTGTCAGGCAGCATTCTTGCTCTTAAAGAGGTTGGGTGAAAATGGACTAATTTTTTGCTCCTTCTTTGAGTCTCTCCCTTTCTTTGCTCAAAGAAGGAGCAAAAACTGCTTGCCGATGAGACTCAAGTCTCGCCAAGCCAGCAGCTTTTGTGCTGCCCCTTTAAGAGCAAAACTCTTCCTGACAAAGAAAGTTGAGTGTTTTTGCCCTCAAGGAGACTGGCTGAAAAACAGCCCCTTTTCAGCAAGCCCCCTGAAAAGAGCAGAGGCAGAGCCTTCCCAGGGTTAGCCAGTAGGGGAGACTGCAAAGGGTGATCACATAGTTGCAGGGTGCTTGGCGACTCATCATGAGCATCCAGATTGCAGTCATGTGACCGTGATCATAATCATATGATCATGGGAGGGGCTGCATTGGCGGTACGTTGGACACAGATCGTAAAGTCCTTTTAGCGCTGTCATAATTTCAAACAGTTGCTGAACTAATGGTCATAATCAAACACTACCTGTAAGTCATTTTGCATGGCATTGTTTTCAGGTGACAAGAAAGTACCTAACTTGAGCAATTTAATGCCCCCAACTCTTTCTTACTGCTTTTAATATGTTTAATAGGTGCAGAAGAAAACACTCTAAACCAATTTACTGATGAAGCTCGATTGTTAATGACACTTGCTGAATCTTCGTTCCAAAATGCTGCTAATGAACTCGTAACAGGCCATATTCTGATTAAGGATTTGGAGCTAATTATAAAATATAAGACACGATTCATAAGTAAGTCCCTTTTGCTTATACTAATGGAGAGAGGGATGGATTGTGTGAATGTAGTTTAATCGCGTGGTTAATTGGGTTTTATGAAATCATAAATCACCAGGACAATAAAGAAATACATATTTTGTTTTTATGCGGAGTCATCTTAGAGCAGAGTTCCCCAACCTTTCCGGCTTTGCGGATCAGCAGGGCTGGGTAGGGGATGGTTCCATGCACACTTGTTGGCTGCTCTTGCTTCACACCAGAAAGGGGCCTTGTGTAGTGGTCTAGCAGTGGGGGACACTCCCTAAAGAGGTGCATTTTGCTCCCATTCTCCCAGTACTTAGGAAGGTGGCAAGCTCTTCTTTGTTAACTATTTTAATTATTGATTTTACCTTAGGTTTTTTATTTTAATTATAATTTGTTATGTTATATTTGTTTAATAATCCATTAAATAAATAATTGGAGCTGTATTTTTCTTGAACTGTTAAGTGAATTGCAGTACCATTATTCTTGTAGAACCCTGATGTGAGAAAAGGGGGCTGGGAAAGTATGGAGGAATGTTAGAAATAAAGAACCTGGAGATAAGATTTCATTAATACTATAATTTATTTGCACTTCAGCCCAGGCTACAAAGGGGGGAGGGGAATTCACTTCGTGCTTCCAGACTTCTGTGCAATCCTTCCTTCCTCCCTCCCTCCCTCCCTCTCTTGTGCCTGTCTATGAGGAGATTGACACCCTGATTAGCTACATTATCTCACTAAATTGAAATCACCACACACTTTATCGTTTGGCAGGCTTTCTTTTGTTATCTCCCTCAGTAACTTACATAAACTTTTTTGCTTCTAGGAACTTCAACTTGTGATGCTATCTAGTTCAACAGGATGTATCTGGCTCTACTTTCAGATAGCTATGCAAGAGTATTATTCTTGTACCCCATACTATACTGTATGTATGTTGGGGTTCTTGGGTCCTAGTTGATTCCCACAATTTTTTAAATCATGAAACCATTGAATATGGTTTTGGGGGTGTCAGCTGAGGCATCAGCAAGATGCAGATGCTTACTCAATCCACTAACTTACATAAACTTTTTTGCTTCTAGGAACTTCAACTTGTGATGCTATCTAGTTCAACAGGATGTATCAGTTTGTTGTATTAGAATGGCTCTACTTTCAGATAGCTATGCAAGAGTATTATTCTTGTACCCCATACTATACTGTATGTATGTTGGGGTTCTTGGGTCCTAGTTGATTCCCACAATTTTTTAAATCATGAAACCATTGAATATGGTTTTGGGGGTGTCAGCTGAGGCATCAGCAAGATGCAGATGCTTACTCAATCCACTAGGGCAATCCTACCTGGACTGATACATCCTGTTGAACTAGATAGCATCACAGGTTGAAGTTCCTAGAAGCAAAAAAGTTTAAGTTACTGAGGGAGCTAGGAAAATCTGCCTAGAGATAATAAAAGAAAGCCTGCCAAAAGTTAAAGTGTGTGGTGATTTGAATTTAGGGAGTCCGTTTGCCTTGAGATGTTAGTCCCGGAGTATAAATTCTTTACCTCTGTACAGAAACAAGTTTTTTAAATGTACCCACCCACATTTGTATGATGATTGGTTAATTTACACCAGCTTTGAACCACCCAGCTTTCGGCTGAGCCAACAATCTCCCATTGGGATTACTATGAGGGGTTACCTTTAAAACTAGGCCAGCTACTTTCACAAAACAGCTAGATTATTTATTGTAGCTCACTGATTTTATTTTGGTGTGACAGTGCTTTATCATTTTACACTGCCTAGAGTCCATTTTGAAACCCGGTAATAACTTTTAAATTCCTAAGCAATTTTGACACCAAGTTATTTGCAGGAATGTTTCCTCCCGTATTTACTTAATAGCGCCATAAGGTCTTAAATTGAGACTTTTCACAAGATCCCCTGCCCATTGAGGATAGATGCTGAGTGAAGAAAGAACCTTATGGCCCAACTCATCTATGGAGCCATCTCACATAGGATACTTAAATTATGTTACATACCATGAAAGATCTGTTCGCTTTTTTCCATGCAGCTTAAAAAACATTTTAGAGATATGTACGGAATGTACTCTTATACAGAATGCTAGGATGTTCTCATTTTGGACTATGGTAATGCAGCTGTGCCAGGGATGGAGGCTAATTTTGAAAGAAAAGAAAATCTGGAAATTGGAACAAAAAACATTGTTCCAAAAAAGTTGGAACAGAAAACAAGTCTGTTTATGAGATGGCCACAGATTGGCCAGGTTTAGAAAAAGACATATTATTCCAATGTCCTCTAGAATCTCCTTCCTCAGAATACTAAATTTTACACATTATTGGTGTTTTGGCATTTTAGAACTTCAGGATTTTTGCTATTATGATTTTATGTTATATCTGTTTATCTGCTGTCTAGATGGGTTTTAGTGTTTTATATTGCTTAAAGATTTTTGACTGTGCATTGTCTGATGAATCCTCTAATCTGCTGGTGCAAAATAATAATAATAATTCCCAATTTTGGTTACAGAATGCACAGAACAGTCACTCCCAAATGAATTACTTGAAGGACTGAAATTAAAAAAAGTTTTAGATCTGAGACAACAGGAAGTATTGCATGTCAAGAAGGAGCAAAAATACTTGGGAGTCCTTTTGGATATGTTGAGGAAGGTTCAGCGCTATTTAAAAGGTATATTTTTTAAATGACGATCATTTTAAAATCAGTGTTTATAGTTTCTTCTGCAAATTGTTATCTGATACTTCTTTGCAGTTATTGTTAATATCCTCCTAAAATAGAGCTTGAATATATGGAAGGATGAATGGGAAAGCAACTGAAAATTCTAACACAAGAGAAATGGAATAATACAGATATGAAAACACAAACTCTTTAGATTGGTGCTCTAAAATGAATCTTTGGGCAGGTTATATCAAATGCTTAAATGAACTGAAAATTACTATGCTCCAACTTATATTTTTTCCCCCTTTTTAAAGTTGATTTAACTGAAGTGGAACAAAAGCACAGCGGAAATCTGTCACTGAAAACTTTGGATGCTGTTGTGAAAGTGAGAAAACCCACTTCATGCAGTGATGATGGAGTAGAGACCTATCTCCATTTGAGTGAAGAGCTGAAAGATGTATCTAAATGTGTGTATGATTATAAAGATAACCACATTTTCCTGCATTGCTGGGAGCAGGCAGCCAAGAAGCTGATGAACAACATGGAGGATTCAGACACTGAACAAACTCTAGATATGGAGGAAGTGTATTATTGCTTATTTAATCCTTGTTACAAGGAGTTCCAAAGGATTTATGACAGCTTGAAATTGGGAGACCTCACATTTGCTGAAGTGAATGCTCTCTTCAAAGATTTTAATAATCATTATGAAGAACTCAGACGTGATTTCCAAAGTATGCGCCAACTGCAATATCAAGATAATGGAGAATGGATAGATGAACGGATCCAGCAGATCCAGCAGTATCATGAATTGGATTTGGCATTGGATTCTGCTAAAGTTATCGACAAAGTCAAGGAAGTTTTGAAACTTACTGGTAATTTCGGTGTCCTGCAACAATTGCTGAACTTAGTAAGTACATCTCTTTAACTTGCCATTCAAAAGACAGTCCAGTAACCGAAGAGATTTTGTATAGTTTCAGTCTCATAAAATTATAAAAGTGTGATATAAGTAGTGGCTACATGCTCTACTGATCTGGCCCTTGAGCTGTTGGAAATTACAAACCTCTGCTGTATTCCTACATTTCCTAAAAGGAATGATATTTAGGGGGGGGGGAAGTCAGTTCTGTGAATCTCTTAAGACCAAAGGGATAGAATTCGAAGTCTGTGGAACAAAGGGGGGAGAGAATTTGTGTGTTCTTAACATGCAGTATTCTTATTATATGTAATTTATTCTTCAGACAAGTGAATTCCAGTCCTTTCAAGAAGAAAAGCTTTCTTCTATAAGCTCTTCATTGATGCATGCTAAGAAACTGCTGCAAGATATTACTGAAAAACGTCGCCTGTGCCTTGAAGAGCTGGCACTTAGGAAGGAGTTCGTTAACTGGGTCAAAGAGGCTTTGGAAGGTAGAACTGATATATCTCTGTTGTTTCCCCAAGGAAAGTTTTAACTGTATGTTGGGTCGAGCTGTTGTATTCTCCACTCTGTTTATCAGGAAGACACCTGGACAGAGAAAACATAAGTTTAATGAAAGTTTTGTTTATCTTTTTGAATATTCTCTTTCTCTTTTCTCAGTCTGACATTTTGGTACTTCTACACTTTCTCTCCTTTGGATTTTTCATTTGCATGTACAATGAGGAACATACACTTGAATGTGTATTTCCTTTCTCTACTGTTACCCATCCAGAGGTAAAGTATGAATTAAACCTTGACAAATAGAACATCTAGATCAGAGTTCCCCAAACTTTGGGCACCAGGACCCGGTTCTGTGGAGAGATTTTTCCGCGGACCGGAGGGTGTGTGGTTTTGTGTGCTGCCTGCAGCCTATGGATGGGGCTTTGCTTGTTTGTGTGGACCGGTTGCTGGCATGCCACGGCCTGGTACTGGTCCATGGACTGGGGGTTGGGGACCCCTGATCTAGATGCACAATCATGTGTAATCAAACAAAGTCACACATATGTTATTGTGAATAAATGCCATAGGAAAAGGTAAAGGTTAAAGAAATGTTTTCCCTTCAGATTCCTGTGTAGGAGGAGATCAGGTATGAGGCGATGACACCTATAGCTTAGGTCTCCTTGCCCTGCCAGAATTAGGAACTGGCCTTTTAAGAAGGAGCTAGGCTATCCTAGTATCATTGAGGACTCAAATGCAGAAGTGTTATATCACAAGGCTGAAAGAATGGAATGAGAAGGAGAAAAGCGAGCAGAGCAAAACCCAGAGGTTTTGGAGGTACAGTGGAGAACAAGAGGCCATCGGTGATAGCAGCAGCAGCAGCAACAACAGAAAGATCAATGTTGGGGGTGGGGCAGAGAGATATTAAATGGTGTGGTGATGACAGGATCACTACAGCAGGGCTTTTCAACCTTTTCACCGACTGTACCACTTTTAGGATATGGCAATATTCGAATACCACCTAGCAAGGTGTCAAAAACTTGATGACCCCCCCCCAAAAAAAAACCTGTTCAAAGATGCAATTGCACTGAAATGACTTATGACCATTTTTCACACGTATGTCTATTGCAGCATGCCCAGGGTCATGTGATTTATATTTGGATGCTTGGCAACTGATTCATATTTATGATGGTCACAGTGTCCCAGGGTCATGTGATCCCCTTTTGCAACCTTTTGACAAGCAAAGTCAATGGCAGGGCTGCTGGTGGCCAAGTGCTAAGGCGGGACTTCCTTCCCTCCCTCCCTCCCTCCCTCCCTCCCTGCCTGCCTCCCTCTTTCTCATTCCCATCTCCTGAAGAAAGAATTTGAACCCGCCCATATTTTCCCTCTTCCATATATTCATCAAACAAGGAAAAACCTCCAGAGACAGAAAAGAGAAGCCATTGAGGGAACTAGCTTAAAAAGGTGCATTCCCCTTTAAGAATTAGCTACTGGGTAGAAATGAAAGTTAAGGAGCGCAGCGGCACTTAAGGAAGAAAAAAAAATGTAGTAAGTACTGACTGCCAGCTAAGGCAGCCTCCCCAAATGATTCCATTCATAAGTAAAGGAATGCTACAGGCAAAATCCATTCAGGAGAAAAATACTTCAAAATCCCATGCAGCAAAACTTACAGCTAACACGAGACATCAGCCATCAGCCAAATAGAAATTGCCAAACGCTTCTTAAGAACACAAAGCCCACATTGCATAAATCCCAGAACTTCAGTCATAAAAGCACATAAGAATCCTTCAACTCTCCATCTCCCCCCTCCCTCCTCCGTGCCTCACCTCCAGCCGATGCTGCCTTTCTTCATTGCTGCTTTTTTCATTCCTCGTGGAGGGCGACCCCTCCCCCACTGCATTTCTTGCCTGTTTGCTGCTGCCAGTACAGGTGGCTGCCACAGCAGTTGTAGATCAGCTCATGGCCGGCCTGCTTGATCTCCTCTCCTCTCCCCACACTCTCCTCCTCCTCCTTTCCCTTTGGTGTAGCTAGAGCTGACTCCGGCTCCTCCCAAGGCTGCTGCTTTTTCTCTCTCTCCCTCTCCCGCCCAAACTGCCTCCTTTTATAGCCTCTCCTGTCTCCGCCCCCCTCCTCCTCCTTTCTCTTCCGGATGAGCCGGAAGTGAGCCTGGGGCCTTTGTCTCGCCCCAGCCACTCTGCAGCTCTGGAGGACTCTCACAGTAAGTCCTTGCCTGTGCTGGCTCGTTCCCTCCCGCACTACACTTGGCTGGGCAGGTCCGCGTACCACCTGCCACGTGCTAATGTACCACAGGTGGTACGCGTACCACCGGTTGAAAAGCCCTGCACTACAGGAGTCAGCAGAGAGTAATATTGGGTGGTAGCTACTAGACATGGGGAGTGTTGATGTAGGCAGCTGAGGAAGCTGAAAAGATGCCAACGTGAGCCCAAGATATTGGCATCCAGGATGGGGCTGCCTAAAGCACCAGCCATTGGAGCCTGAGATGTGGTGAGATACCCCAGAGAATCCCAGGGTGCTGGTAACAACCAGACAGAGGCCAGTAGGTATGATGTAGCAGCCTAGGAAAAAGTCTGCTCACATTTCAAAACTTCTATCAAGCCACAAAGCCAAGAACCTGTTCCCAACCCAAAGTCTAAGTGCAGCAGTATAATACTAACTGGGCATGCAGAGAACTGTGCTGTGATTTGGCCGATCTGAATAAAGATAATGGAAGAGTAACGAGTAAGACATTGTAAGAAAGATGGAACTAAGACATAGGATAAACTAAGATAAAGGCCATAATTAGATGAATGCTGGAAAAGAGTAATTCTGAATCAAAGTGAAGGTTATAGCTATAGCTTGTCTGTAAAGTGATAATTATAAAAATACCCTATTCCTGGGAATCCATGTTGCTTTATGCCTGAGTGCCCATAGCCCTAGGTTTAATCTACAATACATAAGAAAGTGGCTCATGAATATTTGGGGAGTGGAGGAAAGCTAGAAAAATTAGTAGTAATAGCAGCAGTAATTAATGTTGTTGGCACCATGTGAAGCTTAACATTATAGGATCACAGGAGATTGAGCAACAACAATATCTTTCTTTGTACTAGTCCTCTCCATGGAACTAGTATACGGATACGATTACTGCACATCACTCTAAGGATCTCTTGGTAACAGAAGAATTTGGGTGCAAGTGGAGAACCTGCTACTACCTCTGAACATTGACAAATAAAGACTTTGAGGAGTGTTTTGTTTTCTACTTTTGGATTTCAGCCATAGCTGCAAGTGCTATTTTGTGGGATTAGCAGGCAAAAGCTTCCAGGGATTACTACTCAATGGTGGTTTTGTTTTGGAGGTGTGTTATGAAGAGTCTGAATTTGTTAAGGCTGGAAGAAAGGAACGACAGGAATAGGCTACCCCTGGTCAGTCCAGTAATAGCAATAGCACTTAGACTTATATACTGCTTCATAGTGCTTTACAGCCCTCTCTGAGCGATTTACAGAGTCAGCATATTGCTCCCAATATGGGTGCAGTCTGGATCCTCATTCTACTGATGTTGGAAAGATGGAAGGCTGAGTCAACCTTGAGCTGGTCAGGATCGAATTCCTGGAGTGAGTAGTGAGTTAGCTTGCAATACGGCATTCTAACCACAGTCTAATTAATACACTGCATCCTGATCCTCCTTTCAGCTGGTAGCAGTGGCACTCTAGCTTTAGGCCAACTCAACACTGATCTGCTCTCCTTAAGTGTGTTAGAAAGTGGTAAAATATTTCTGATCTTTCTGACTTCTCTGTATTCTAAAACTGTTTCTCAATTAAGCAGCAAAATGTTCATACGGTATATTTCACATAGCTTGTTAGTATTGAGAGGCCTATTTCAGTAGTTGATCTTGTGACTTTTTTCGTGTTTGTAAAGAATTAAGGAAGATGACCTGGGATGAGCTTGTTCTCGGCCATGGTGATCTTCATGTATCCTCATATTCATGCAGACATCAAACAAAATAGTTTGTGCTTTGCCTTAGAAATTAAGGAGGAAGGAACAAGGGTCAGTTTGATTCCCTTAGGAAAACTCCCAAAGGAGAAGGAAAAGGCTGCAGATGGACTAGTATCAATATCAGACCACTCTATTATAATGGTGAGTTAAAGCACCATCAGAGAGCATTCTGGGGAAAATAATTTGAATAATGGAGGAGGTGGCTGTCAGGTAAAGATGTGATGATGGCTAAAATGGCTGTTGAACCTGGACTGTGATTTATTGGCTTCAAGTTGGTTAATAAACCTGAAATGGACTGAAGGCTTTCCCTTAATTTGGATTTATGGTTGCTGAGAAAGATTGGGACAAGACTTACCAAAGTTTTGAGGGGGGAGGACTGGGGAAAAGAGAGATGAAGGGGAACAGCATGATGGGGACATAGCTAGATAACCCTGGGGTGCTCCTGAGAATGAAGATAAATGTTAGAGAATAACCAGCCAGTCATCTGCCATTTCATCAGCCTGAAAGTGAAAGGGACCTAGTAATCTCTGGGAGCTTCTGCCTGCTAATCAATTTAGAAAGCCGTTTTCTTGAACCTAAAAGAATAGAACTAGTAATCGTAAGCTGAGTGAGGTGGGTTTTAAAGCTTCTTGTGAAAGTGAGGAGCAGCTATCTATGTAAGTGTATTGCTGCCTTTTAATTTTTTTTAATATAGTAGTTATTTACTGCTCCAATTGAAATTTACTACATGTTCTTACATACTTTATTTACACAAATCAAGCTAAAGTGTAAATTTAAGGTATAAATAATGATGCAAAATACAAACAGAAAAAAAACACCCTAGA
The DNA here is from genome assembly GCA_023970755.1 of Azemiops feae. NCBI lineage: Eukaryota > Metazoa > Chordata > Lepidosauria > Squamata > Viperidae > Azemiops > Azemiops feae. Next base: position 76,661 of record JALGBA010001038.1, on the reverse strand, counting down.
TCACAGGTGTCACACTCGATTGCGTATCGTGACATATCACGACTTTTTTTGCCTTTGCAGAGCCGGGATGGACGTGGCCTGCGCATAACGCATCCGGCCTACGGGCCGCCAGTTTGACACGTCTGTCCTACATTAATTAAACTCCAGATTACAATTACACTTGTTTTCCATTGCTTTCTTATTTGAATTCAAAACTTACTATATTATCTAGTTTAATCATAATAATGATAAAACTTCAGGATCATTTGCCTTGCTTTATCTGGAAAAAAACTAATGTTTTAGGGCAAGGCTTTTCAACCTTTTCATAGATTGTACCACTTTTAGGACAGGACAATATTTGAGTACTACCAGTGCTTAGCAAGGTGTCAAAAACTTGATGACTAAAAAAAAACGGGGGGGGGGGATTTTGGGTTTTACTGATTAGATCCATTTGTTGTTATAGAAATGGCTAGTTTATAATATTATGGAAAAGTACAAAGTTGAGGTTCAATGTTAATGCTTCCTTCTAGTGCAACAGAGGAAGTATGTTCTTTTTCCCTTCTCCCCCTCACTTTTCCCCCCTTTTCCCTCCCCACTGTGTCCTACTATTTGCTTTTGTATTTTTGTATTTTATTCTATAATCTAATAAAATATTACAAACTGTAGAAAAAAAGAAAAAAAAGTACCAGTTTTAATTTCTTCGGTGGCTGTTCCTTTGCTGAATCACTTTCCCTTTGCATTGACAAATGCATGATGAATTTATCCATGTTTATTAATATGCACCACTACCAGCTAGTTCAGGGGACTTCAATCTTGGCACTTTTAAGACTTGTGAACTTCAACTCCCAGAATTCCTCAGCCCTCATGGCTGGTCGAGGAATTCTGGGAGTTGAAGTCCGCAGGTCTTAAAGTTGCTAAGTTTGTAGGCTCCTGAGCTAGCTGGTTTGCCCTTCAGAGCATTTCCACAGTGTAGTAAGAATGCACCCCCCCCCCAATCCCTTCCCTGTACCCTTAAAGACACAGGAATCAAGTGCAAAGCAAGAAAATAGAAACACAAACTCCGTTGTTTTTTCTCTTTAAGCTGCCTCAGTCGGCTCACGGTCACAATGTTGCAAATCTCGACTGAAAGGCTTCAACAATTGCTAAAAGCTTTAGCTTTAAATTAAGCCTGTTTATCTTCAAAGAAAACTTTCTAAAAGCCACAGACAGACTCAATTAAAGGGGGTAAAACTAATTACATTTGTTTAAAGGGATTAAATCTTTCCTGTTGTCTTTTTTCCCTTTCCCCCACCCAAACCACGTTCTTTTATAGCCTCTCCTCTCTCCTCCCCTTTTTTTCTTCAGTTCATCTCCAGCTCCGAGCTGCTTCTGGAAGCGCCAATCAGCTGGAGCCCTGCCGGCTCCTGGGGCTTCTGCCGAGCCCAGACAGTCCTGCAGCTGCTTGGCTCGCTTCGGCTCATTCCCCTCCCCTGCTACACTTGGCTAGCAATCGCGTACCACCTGCCATGTGGCAAAGTACCACAAGTGGTACCCGTACCACCGGTTGAAAAGCCCTGTTTTAGGGAACTTTGGAATGTTCTATTTCTCCTCTACAATGTCCAAACAATTTTATATTAATTCTCTATTTAGAAGCAAAACCATTTAAAGTTCAGAGGACTAATTTCTAAAAATTGTTGAAACACACCTGGAACAAAGTAGCCAGTGTGGAATGGAACATTTCCAATGTTCTTCAGAATGCTGGGTTTTCACATCTCTATCATTATTGCATTATTATCATTATTGTTTATTTTTGTATAAAAAAACAAAAAAAGCAATTATAAGCCATCCTAGAAAGCACCAATACATCCATAGAATATAAATTTCCTTTTTGCCTCACAAAGTGCTTTCTTCCTTTCCATTAGACAAAAATGAGCTGAAAGTGTTTGTGGAGCTGGCTTCAATATCTGCAGGAGAGAATGACATGGATGTGGATCGTGTGGCTTGTTTCCATGATGCTGTGTTTGGCTACTCCTCCCTGCTGTATGATTTAAAGCAAGAGGCAGGATTTGAGGAATTCATGAAGTGTTTGGAGAATATATGGAAAGCTCTGGAAAGTGATCACAACCTCCCCGCGAAGCTGGTAATTACTGTAGCAGCCTTGTATCTTTCCATTACTCCCCTTTAAATGGCTGTGCATTTGAAAAAGATGCTTTATGCTTATAGCATATTAATTAGTAAAAATATTCTTTGAACGTGAAGTCTACAAACCACTTAGGTGCTCTGCATTCAAAGAGAAACATGGGAGTTATGTTTTTCCACATGAAACCCAGTTTGCATATTATGTCAATTGGCGATTTTAGTGAAATTAAACTTAGGTAAAATATGCTTGAAAGCCCAGAAAACAGTGGGGTAGAAATTTTAGAATGTCTGCTTCAATTTTGTCTATTTTACCTGACTTAGGAAAGATACAAGCTAATGGGAATATTCCTTATCATATCTTCTCCCTATAGCGTGATTCTGCAAGATACTTGGATTGGTTAAAAACTATCAAAGAGAGTCATGGCTCTGTGGAGTTGTCTTCTATATCCCTGGCAACCAGAATCAATGAGAAAGGAATCTACAGAATTAAGGCCCCAGTAGAGGGACAGAAGGTGAGACATTGCTTAAAAATGATTCCCAAACAGGTCTGTTTTTTCTTATTTTCTGCTAATTTCCACAAAACTATTTTTAAATGTTCTTTGTGCATTTAATTTGTTTGCCTCTACTGCTGAACCAGTTCTATCTAGATGGTGTAAAATAAAATAAGGATTAAACACCGAAATACAGTAATATATGAAAAGGATATTATTGCATTAAATAGCCTTCTTGTAATGAAAAGGAGTTAGCAAAAAAAAAAAAAAAAAGTATTCATGCAATTTTTACCCCCATTAACATTTTAAATTGCATTTCAACTGTATTACAATCACGTTTAAGTATACTTGCTAATACGTTGCTTTCTTTATGAGTGTCTAATGTTTACTGAATTAATACATTTTAAAAATGGGCAGTCTTCATTATGTCCTTGTATATATTATGTTTTGTTGTAAGGTTTGCCTGGACACTATTCTGGACCTGACTATCCAAGAAAGTCATGGGGACCAAGAGAATCGGACGTATTCTCTGGAAGAGCTTCAAGAACTGATGAACAAGTTGATGTTGATGTCTGGAAAAGAAGAACAAAGTGCACAAGTGGAGAAATTTTCTGAAGTAAGCTTCCTGAAGCAGCCTGATGCTAATGAAGAGGAATTGATGATTTTATATACCCAAAGTATTTAAAATAGATATATTTTGTATATAAAGATTATTGCTTATTGCTCAATTGTAATAGCTATTACAATAGCTGTAATTGTAATGGTCAGGATGTTTCTTTGGGGAAAATGGGATTGTTTCATCTCTTTGTGATATTATATATGTTTCATATCAGATTTTTGGATGGTAAAGCACATAGACACACAATTTGTAATCATTTCTAGTAATAGTAAAATTGTTTCATTGCTACTACAGTGATTCAGTATTGTAATATCACAATGATCCCATTCTCATAGTCAGACATGGGCCTATGTCTTATTTTTTTGGCCCTTTCCTGGATCTCTCATGTTTCCACAGTTCTATACTCTTTTCCGTCTACTCACATATCTTCCCCCCCCATTTACAGCAGCAAATATACTCTTAATGGTTTCTCATAGCTTATTTATGAGCTTATTTGTTACAGCATAGAATGGGCAGGACTTGGGAGCTGCACAGAAAATGCCTGTGGATTGCATATCTCTATTCTAAATAATCAAAAGTTGATTGAGGTTACATTAGGCAATATATATATATATATATACATGTGTGTGTGTGTGTGTGTGTGTGTATGTATATATGTATATATATATGTATATGTATATATGTGTATATGTATATATTTTATATTGTATATATTGTATATATATATTGTATAGGTTGTTTAATAATGATTTGGATTCAATCTACTGTTGTGTTTTTGTGTGTATTCTTCACTCAGGTATTTTCTAACATTCAGAGATTCGCATTGTCCTTCATGAACCTTTATTCTGCTGGAAACATTCTTTTCCGAAACTGGATTGCTAACATATATTGCTCACCTGAGAGTCTGTTTTGCATTAATATGAACTTTAATTTAAATTCCATCTGTGACCTTTGTGGAAGTGGAGATGTGGCAAAGGTTTTGCCAGCCATGTGCAGGAAGATGGAGAGTTTTCTGGAGAGGTGGAATCAGTTCATGTCTGAGAAGCGATCCCAGTATTTTTATCTGAATTATTACATGGCTGAACAGCTTGTATATTTATGCAAGGAGCTTGGTTCGGGGAAACCCAGTGAGTCTGCCTTAATGATGCTGTCTTTCATAAAACACAACTGCAGTAGACAAGATATTGAAGAAGTCTCCAAACTAGTGGTATCTGAAATACCAAAGAGTTTTGATGTAACATATGGACACCAGGCAAGTAAAAGAGAGGTGACTGAACACCTGGAGGAAATCTGGGGGTCCTACATGGAGAACATGGGTTTATTTCTTCCACACTGCTTTGATTTTGAAACTCTTGGTAGATTCCTATCTACTTTGGCAGATTTAGAGAGAAGGAATGTTGAGCGAATGTTACCACGAGGTCTTCATTCTAGGCAGCCCAACCTCATTCTTTGCCGTCGTTCTGACATTTTGGTTTCTGCAATTTCCATCTACATGAACAATCCAGAAGAGACGCTACCCTCTTATGATGAAGTCTTATTGTGTACACCACAAACCAGCTACGAGCAAGTGGAATTGTTTATGAGGCGATGCCTTACTCCAAACAAGAAAGAAAAGAAGATTTATACCTTACTCTTTGCAGATGAGTTGAGTTACGATGTTGGCTATAAGTTAGAGGAACTATACCAAAAACTACATTCAAAACATACCAGTGACTATCAATTAGTGATGTTCTGCAACTGTGAGAGAGAAGACCGCTATATCCCCTCTGTTTTTAGTAATTTCATCATTCACATGACCCCTCTTCGGCCCCTAAAAGACATCCAAAGTTACCTTGGGAAGCATTACAAAGCCACTGAGCTTGGAAATCCATCAACTTCCGTATTCAAGAATAACATGTGTGTTGGGATTGTATCTTCTGAAAGAGCTGGAATGGGTGAGAAAACCAAGTTCAAACAACCTCCGATCTTGGATATATAATCATAGTTTAGCAAGAAAATGATCTATATTAGCATAGTAGTTAATAATTAATATTATTTGTTTATAAGAAATCTGTTTCAAACCATGTACTATTATGTTAATAATAGTAGCAGTTTATGGTTAAGTAGTGCTATAGTTAATTGGAATTGTCATTTTAATTAACATGTAATGTGAATAGTTCTAAACTTCTTGCCCACTACACTGGAGAACTCGAGGAAGAAAGGAATACATAAAAGTGACTTAGCTTAGAACTTATTTATATTATTTCTTTATTTATCTGAATTTATTATAACTGCCTAAATCCAAAGGACTGAGCAGTAGAAGCTGAGGAAGTAAATGTTTGTGGGCTTCAAATTTTGGCCTATTGAGAAAGCACTTTCTTTGTAAGTGTATGTTTTAAAGCCTTTGCGCTTTTATGCACAATAAAGAAACAAACAAACAAAAAAAAAAGAAACATCTTCCTGCTGTTAAAAAGCTCAGAAAAGAAGTAAAAAAATCTCCAGTTCAACTGCCCTTATTGTTCTACCCACCACAATCTTTGCAACTCTTATGATGTGTGGTCCTCAGTCACTGTATTTAGTTTCTTTAGTTAGAGAAATAGTGTGTTATATTTTGTTATATGTATGAAAAATACAGATTCACAAGTCCTGCCCATCCATACCTTCATTGTAAGCACTAAATAACAATCTTATCTAACAGGAGCCATTCTTGTGAGATAGAAATACGTATGTTTGATATTTCAGCAAGCCTGTATGCATGATAGAAACACTGTACATTTTTATGGGGCCATAATGATAGATTCAGTATTTCAGCAGTATACTGCTAGATTCAGCAGAAACCCTAATTACTTTTTGAGAAGTTACTTTTGAAAAGAAGCAAATGGGATTTTAAAAAGTTTTAATTTATTCTGATCTTTATTTTTAACTGAATTGGTTTTCTTTGATGTTCCCTATATTCTCTATATTAGTTGCTAGGCATATGTATAGACTATGTGAGTTCTCAGTCTCAAATGAATTAGTTATTTTATTTTTATTTTTCCTGTCAATATCTTAAATGCTTTTTTTGTTAAAAACTATAGGAAAATCTCTATATATAAAGAGGCTGCATCAAAAAATGAAAGAGCAACTGCAAGGACACAGAGTTCTTTTAAGAACTATTCGGCTGATTGATCCTCATGTGAATGAAAGAAAAATCCTGAACTCTCTGTTTCTACTCCTGGACCAAAAGTCCCAGAAACAGCCTATGATTCTGCATTTTGATATTACTTCTTCTGTGAGTATGTCAGTTTTGATTGACGAGATTTTCCTTTTCATCCAATACATCCTTTTGTGAGAAGATATTCTTATATCTAGAGGAGGAACATCCCTGTTTATTTGTATGGTCCTTATGTTTCTGTATTCTTCCAGGTTCAGACTGGAATTTCAGAATTTTTGTTCAAGCTCTTCATCTTACGGTATCTGGAAGATACAGATGGGAAAATTTGGCTCCGGAAACAGTGCCACCTCTATGTTGCAGAAATTCTGCAACCGTCCCCCTCACCAAAAAAACAAAGAGGATCTGTAAGTACATCCAGAGGCATAGAATATATATTTGCTGTGTTTTTAGTATTTTAGAGCAGAATTTTAAAACTGGTTTCTGCAAGACAATGAGAAAATAGGGATTTCCCCTTAGTCTTGCCTACGGAATGTCTTAAGGGGAAAAAAAACTACAAGGGACAGAGGGAAAAACATCTCCCTACATGGGATTAAAGTGAAACTGTCTGCAAGGGACTGAACATTTTTTTCTTCCATGGACCCTTAAAGAGATTTTTCCATAATCTCTTGTAGCAAAGAAGTAATTCTGTTTGTAGTAATTACAATTCTGCAGTATTGACAAACCATTTCCATAGTACAAAATTAAAATACTGTGGAAAACTGATGGAGCTTGTGAAATAGGAGAATAAATTCAAAAAATCTTTTGATTGTATTATAACTCCTTCCTTTTCTGGTCTTTTTTCAGAAATCTCCAGAGTTGAACTATAGTTTCCTTGATGTATTCCCCCAAGTAACTTGCAGATCTCCTAAAGAAGTACTGGACAATGATATTCAGAATTTATTTCATGACAGCAGTGATCCTGGAGTAGATCAAGAAATGTTCTGTAGTGAAGCTTTTCAGAGACCATTCCAGTATTTGATAAGAGAAAACAGAGGTGAAAATCTTGATGTGTTCCGGTATAGAAAAGGCTCAGTGGAAGGGACTCCAGGAGAATGCCTACAGCTGTTCTTGATCTACTGTGGAGTGATTGATCCTTCTTGGTCAGAACTTAAAAACTTTGCTTGGTTTCTTAACCTTCAGCTGAGAAATTGTGAAACCTCTGTTTTCTGTAATGCTGAATTTATCCAGGAGACTTTGCAGGGCTTTAAAAATTTTGTGGTCAAATTTATGATTTTAATGGCAAAAGATTTTGCAACTCCTTCACTTAACATTTCTGATGAAAGTCCTGGAATGCAAGATTTCGGAGAGGTTACTGAAGAAGCTCTTGCTCCATTTTTGCTTCGGAAAAAGTGGGAATCTGAACCCCATCCATACATATTCTTCAATGAGGACTGTATATCTATGACTTTCATTGGCTTTCATCTCCAGCACAATATCAATGGCAGCATTGATGCCATCAATCCTTTGAATGGCAATATTATCAAGAGAAATGTCATGACCCCTCAGCTGTACGCGGGATTAGTTCTTCAAAAAGTTCCATTCAATATTAATTTTGATGCATTGACCAGAGCTCAGAAAATTGAGAAACTTTGCATGGTCTTGGGGATCGAGTGGCCAATCGATCCTGATGAAACTTATGAACTTACAACAGACAATATACTAAAAATGCTTGCCATTGAAATGAGATTTAGGTGTGGAATTCCTGTTGTCCTGATGGGAGAAACTGGCTGTGGAAAAACCAGGCTTATAAAATACCTGTGTGAACTGCGTAAGATTGGTGTCAATGCTGATAATATGAAGCTTGTCAAAGTTCATGGAGGTACCACAGCAGATGCGATCTATGCTAAAGTGAGGGAAGCTGAAGATATGGCAGGATACAATAAGTCGAATTATCAGTTTGACACAATTTTATTTTTTGATGAAGCCAACACCACAGAAGCTGTCAGCTGCATCAAGGAAGTGTTATGTGACCACACAATAGAAGGACAGCCTTTACTGCCCGGCTCAGGTTTACAGATCATAGCTGCATGCAATCCTTATCGCAAACACACACCAAAAATGATCCAGCGCTTGGAGTCAGCTGGACTGGGTTATCGTGTCAAAGCAGAGGACACCAGTGAAAAGCTTGGCTCCATTCCCCTTAGGCAGCTTGTTTACCGTGTCCATGCACTCCCACCAAGCATGATACCTCTGGTGTGGGATTTTGGGCAATTGAACAATATCACTGAAAAACTATACATAGAACAGATTGTGCAAAAGCTTGCCAAGTCGATCAAAATGTCTGCTAATGAGATCCAAATGATTATTGAGGTGCTTTTTGAGTCACAGACCTACATGAGAAAGCAGAAAGACGAATGCAGCTTTATTAGCCTCAGAGATGTCGAACGCTGTGTGGAAGTCTTCAGATGGTTTCACGGCCACAGTGAATGTCTTATTGAACATCTGGAGAAGTATTTGGAAAGTAATCCCCCTAAAAGTGTAATCCAGAGAGACAGGATAGTTTGGTCTTTGATTCTTTCAGTTGCTGTTTGCTACCATGCTTCCCTGGAGCAGAAAGAGGCATACTGGAGAGTAATCTGCGAAATATTTCCAGAACCATATGATAATGAAAAAGTAGTTCTTGAAGAAATTAGTTTAGTTCAGGATCTTTTTTTGAGTGGTGTGCCTGTGAGGGAAAGAATAGCAAAAAACCTAGCTTTGAAGGAAAATGTGTTCATGATGGTAATCTGCATTGAACTTAAAATCCCTTTGTTTCTTATTGGGAAGCCGGGCAGCTCAAAATCTCTTGCCAAGACCATCGTGGCTGATGCCATGCAGGGTCAAGCAGCATATTCTGACCTTTATAAGGAACTTAAGCAGATCCATTTGGTGTCTTTTCAATGCAGCCCACATTCAACCCCTGAGGGGATCATAAATACTTTCAAACATTGTGCTCGTTTCCAGGAAGGAAAAAACCTTGGTGAATATGTCTCGGTGGTTGTATTAGATGAAATTGGATTGGCAGAAGACTCTCCCAAAATGCCTCTGAAGACCCTTCACCCTCTCTTAGAAGATGGTTGCATTGATGATGATCCACTTCCTCACAAAAAGGTTGGCTTCGTTGGGATATCTAACTGGGCCCTAGATCCAGCTAAGATGAATCGAGGCATCTTTGTATCCCGTGGAGACCTGAATAAAAATGAACTCATAGAAAGCGCAAAAGGCATTTGCTCTTCAGAACGTTTTGTGCTACCAAGAGTTGAGCGTTTCTTTCCTATCTTTGCAAACGCATATGAAGAAATTTGTAAGAAACAAATTAAGGAATTTTTTGGATTGCGTGACTATTACAGTCTTGTAAAAATGCTTTTTGCTTTGACAAATAATTCTAAAAGCATTCCAGGTCCCCGTAAAATAGCAGAGGTAGTTCTCCGAAATTTCAGTGGCAAAGAAGGTGTTGAAGTCTTGGATACTTTTATGTCTAAGATTCTGGAAGGAGGAGATGAAAATTATAAGGATATCAGTACAATTGATTTAGTTGAGCAGAACATTTATAGCGATTACCAGGATGGTGAATGCCGATATCTGTTAGTATTAACAGAAAATTATGCAGCGCTTCAGATTCTCCAACAGTGTTTCTTCAGAGATGCTCAACCAGAAATTATTTTTGGTTCCAGCTTTCCCAAAGATCAAGAATACACTCAGATTTGCAGGAACATAAACCGAGTAAAAATTTGCATGGAGACTGGGAAGATGGTTGTTCTTCTCAACCTACAAAACCTTTATGAGAGCCTCTACGATGCCCTCAATCAGTATTACGTCCAACTTGCTGGTCAAAAATATGTTGACTTAGGTTTGGGGACCCATCGAGTGAAATGCAGAGTGCACCCCAAATTTCGACTGATTGTCATTGAGGAGAAAGAGGTGGTGTACAAACAGTTTCCCATCCCACTGATTAACCGGCTTGAAAAACACTATCTGGATATTAATACCGTACTGAACAAGTGGCAAAAGAACATTGTGGAAGACCTGAAGAAATGGGTGGATGACTTTGTAGCAGTTAAAACTGAGAAATATTTTATGGGTCAACAAACATACACACCTTCTGATGTTTTCATTGGCTACCATTCAGACTCTTGCGCTTCGGTTGTCCTGCAGGTGACAGAAAACCTGAAAGAGTCTCTTCTTCCTCAACAGCTAAGGGAGAAAGTGCAAGAGCAGGCCCAGCTGGTCCTCTTGCACTGTGCCACCCCGGATTCTGTAGTCCGTCTCGGTGACTCTAAACTGGACTTTTTAAGAGAAAACTTGGCTAAGATATACTTTCAGCAACAGCAACACACTTCCTTTGCCGAATTTTTGCATGGATGCCTTCGGTCAGACTCTAGAGACCATACGGTGTTTATTGAGGTAAACTGCAATTAAACTGTTTCTTCCTGTTCCCCCCTCCCCCCCGTGCCCCTTTTTCTCCTATTCATAAATATGATGAATTCTTAAAACTGGCATGATATATGGCAAGAGTTGCTTAAAGACAATTTTAAAATGCTCCAAATTAGAATACATTTCTATTATCCTTAGGAGTTAGGGCTAGTTACTTTATATTTTGTTTTGGAGATCATAGATACAAACAGTTTTCAAGATTTAGTTCTATCTCGATAAAAATAACATTAGCATGGGGAAAAGTAATCCTTTTTACCAAGTCCAGGCTATTGAGTTGATGATTAATACTATCATCTGTATTTACAGAGCAATCTTTGTTGCTTAATAGGTTGTAGAAAATGGCTTGTTCTGATGTAATCACAGAACTACTCCAATAATATTAATATAGAAAACTTCAAGCTTGTGTGTTTAGCTGAGGGAAGGATACCTTGGGGCTACTTGTGACTGGATTTGAACTTCCGATGGCCGTTTCCCCCTCCCCCCCATACATGCCAGAATTTCGGGTATTTATCAACACAGCAGCATTTACGGCTGGTTACAGCATTCCATGGTCATGTGGCCACATTTTATGATGGATTTGCCAAAATCCGACACTTTTCACAAAAAACGTGCCCCTAGCAAACCATTGGTTTGCTTAATGACCATGGCATTCACTTAACCATGGATTCGCTTAAAGACTGCCTCAGAAAGCATTGTACAATTTGTTAACGATCATCACGACTTATGATCATGATGGGCAGGCTCCATTACAGTTGTTCCCAAAGCTTGCTATGGTTTCTTTATATTAGTGAATTATTATTTTCCAGAAATTTGGATGGCTGCTGTGTTATTGTATGGTTTAGATTTACCCTGAATACTAAATGTTTTGAAATGAAAAATACATGCCGGAAATATTTAGGGTATAGAAATGCACTTTCTTGTCAGAATCCCAAGATTGAAGAAGACTCTAGCTGAGCAAATTGAAATAAGATTTTGTCTTCAGAATGTTTTCCTAGCATGTCCATATGTAGCAGATTTTGTCTTCAGAATGTTTTCCTAGCATGTCTATATGTAGCAGAAATGTTGAGAAACCAGTGTTTTTCTTTCAGTGTAAGAGTCTGGAATGTTTGAAGTAGAGCATAGCTTTCCTTGGAACAAACAAAGGACTACTTCAGGACTATTTCTGAGTAATCGAACAAAGGAATTTGCTATACAAATTTAGATAATAAATAATGTTAATAAATAAAATTTCTAAATTAAAATGGTTAGAAAGTTACTTGATCTTTTTGCAACCAGCTAATTGATGATGTCACTCAGATCCTTCCTGATTTTATGCCAAGGCCCAAAGCCTATACTGGTAGCCATTGTTAAATGGCTGCCTCATTTAATGATCATTTGCAATTATGATGGTGATGAAGAATATTCACATTTATGATTTTCATAGGTGTGTAAAGCCAATGAAAGCTGAAATAAGCTCATAAGCAAAGTCAAGATTTCACTGAGCAATTGCTTCACTTAACGGCCAAGTTGCTGTTCCCAATTGTGGTCTCTAAACGAGTCACCTGTATGTGTAGGAGAAAGGAAAGGAAGAAAATATTTCCACTTGGATAATAAAAAAACAAGAGACTGCATGACCATCCTGTGAAAACTTTGTTAATATTTGACAGAAAAACCTGCTGTCTTAACTGTTACAGATCACGACCTTCTCCAGGCTCCTGACTGCAGCAGACACAGAGATTTTGGAGGCAGAATTGCAGCGTGATTCAGACAGCCTGAAAGTTTTGTTCTTGCAACAATTTGACACCGAGTACTCCTTTTTAAAGGATATTCGGTGAGTTTTCATCATCCACAATGGTTGCAGAATAATGCAGATTTGTATCTTTCTTTATCTTTCTTTTTTGGAAGTGACATAAAAGTGCTTGTAATAAAATAAATGATTAATAGAATAAATTTCATATGATAGGAGTTTTATAATTGAATTGTAAAATATAAATTGGAGGATTGCAATGAAGTTACGTTACTGTTCAAACTGCTGGAGTGTTTGGTGAGGTGACCTTGTTTTAAATAAAGGTCTGGATGTGAGTGATCCATTCTTTCTGCAACAAAGTGAAGCTCATTTAAACATTTCTGTATTTTCTCAGAAAAGTTTTTGCTGCGAGGACAGATGGGAGTAAAATCCTCATTATTCAGACTGACTTTGAAAATGGATCGCTCAGTGCCCAGCTCATTGCCTCAGCCAGGTAAGTTGCCTGTTAGATAAGACTATTTGATAAGCAATACTGAGCATATAATCAATTAATAGTTGCTGTAATATGTTTATTTAACCATAATTATAAGCCAGCCAAGTTCATAGATTTTTACATAGTCCAATAAATACTCCAGGCCAATATTCTAATTTCATGGAGAACTATCTCCACCTATTCATCATACATCAGAATGAGGTGGGAAAATAAACTTTTATCTGTGTTGAAATAATAGGAGCTGTTGGGCAGGTGAATATAAAGACTTTACTTTAACTTCACAAAAGAATGATGCCTATTTCTCTTTTCTTGCAGGTATTCAACTGTTAATGAAGTCAACAAAATACAGAAGAATCAAGCCAGGGTGTTTGTAATTTTCATCACTAAGCTGTCACGAATTGAAGGAGGAAGTTCCTATATAGGATTTCACGGAGGTAAGTTGGCTTATGTGCAAGAATACAGAACAAGGAGGCTGGAGGTCTATTAAAGGGGCTGCTATGGCATCAGGGTTGCTTCCTGCTTCCTCTCACAAATGGTCCCAGCAATGTGATTTACAAATTACTGCAGTATAGAAAGAGATAGGCTTCTAATACAAGCCTACAAATAAGGTGAAAATTTTATTATATCATTTCTGTGCAAGAAAAGCTTTGCAAATTTTCTTGTGTATCATTCATAAATACAGCTGTTTTATTTTCCACATTGTTAGAAAAATATTTTGAGCAGCTCTGTAAATGCATCAAGGTATGAAGCTCGTTTCATTTATATATGTTATTTATTATATAGAGATTTCTTCTATTACTTACTACAGTATTGATTGTGTTCATTGTCAAGATAGCTCTGAAATAAAGCCAGGGTAATACCATATCATAAATCAGGATGGTACCCTCAGCCTATAGGTTGCCAAACCCCTTTTTGGTTGTCCACAATGCACCGTCTAAAAAGATCACAAAAATTGCTGAAAATCAGTGATTCGGTTTCTTGCCATATTTAATTGGGAAACATGAAAACTATATGCTGTTAAATAAGTTTAATGCAGTTAACTTTACTCCTCCAAGTCCGAGTTTCCTGAATTACAAAAGAAAAAGTAAATCCCTATTGTCATTATTGGACCTCAGTCCACTAAAAAAAACCTAAATGTATGGAGTTCAGGCGGTATAGGGAAACATTCTTGCTTAAATTTAGTCATATTTCTGTTCTGGATATATACTGTTATATATGTGTGTGTGTGTGTGTGTGTTGGCTGGAGCACCCGGTCTACCAAGTATAGAATAAACCAGTCTGTTCTGCGTTTCGCTCCAGTCTAGGAGCATGTTTTGCAGGCAGACGTCACATACTGTGAACACTATAAATTCAAAATTTTTGTGGCTGACAAAGAGTTAGTGGGAGATGAGTATAGCTATTTCAAGCTCTTTAGCTCTCATCAGCTAGTCATGAGAGCTAAAGAGCTTGAAATAGCTATATTAGTCTCCCACTAACTCTTTTGTCAGCCCCCCCAAAAATTTGAATATATATGTGTGTGTGTGTGTGTGTATGTGTGTATGTATGTGTATGTATATGTCTATATTTACACCAAAATTTCACTCATACCTTGCTGTATCTTTCTATTCTTAAGTCCATCACATCCTTATGTCCATTGCCTTTTGTTCTTTAGCTTGTATTTTAAGACAAAAATCATACATTTGGTTTAAGAAATATCAGGATTTCTTAAACCAAGGATCAGAAGTTAAATACTTTGACATGGGAAAATATTATTGAAATATTTTTATTTATTTATTTATTTATATCTACCCTTTATTATTTTAACAAATAACTCAAGGCAGTGAGCATACCCAAAACACCCTTTTCCTCCTATTTTTCCCCACAACAACAACCCTGAGGTGAGTTGGGCTGAGAGAGAGAGTGACTGGCCCAAAGTCACCCAGCTGACTTTCATGCCTAAAGGCGGGACTAGAATTCACGGTTTCCCGCTTTCTAACCTGGTGTCTTAACCACTAGACCAAACTGGCTCTCTATATAAAACATCTCTTAATTTTGGAGAGGTCTTCTACTTCATGTTGCTATAAATGCAAAATCTATTTTTCCATATATTTTTTCTTAATAAAAATATAAAGGTATACAAGTAGTCCTCAACTTATTACCACAATTGAGCCCAGAATTTATGTCGCTAAGTGAGAAATTTGTTAAGTGAGTTGTCTCCATTTTACGACTTTTCTTACCACGGCTGTTAAGTGAATGACTGCAGCTGTTAAATTAGTAACAGGGTTGTTAAGTGAATGTGGCATCCCCATTGACTTTGCTTGTCAAAACGTCGCAAAATATGATCACATGACCCTAGGACACTGCAACTGTCATAAATACATGCCAGTTGCCAAGCATCTGAATATAAATCACATGACCATGGTCATAGCTGTGAAAAATGGTCATAAGTTATTTTTTTCAGTGCCATTGTAACTTTGAATGATCACTAAATGAACTATTGTAAGTCAAGGACTACCTGTAATAAAAATAGTATGCCCCTTCAGACTTTTGTAATATTTTTTCCCCCTGACTTCTCCATGATTTCTTTGGAGGCTAACGTATTTGTTGGTTTCCCATAATCCTGTCCTTAGGCCCCCCTCATCTTCCCTGAGACATATGATTGACCAAACTGAAAGGACGTATTTAACTTCAATTTTATACACAATATGCACACATTAATTGAATTAAGGCCCTTGCTGTTACATGGTAAAATATACATTATTGTGTTATCCTACCCTTCCCTGTGTTAAGGTTAAGTGGTTTTCCTCAAAAACGAATAATGGGAATACAGGTAATAGCTGTGACATCTCACCTGTTGTTTTCAGGGCTATGGCAGTCTGTGCATATTGATGATCTAAGAACCTGCAAGGACATGGTCTCAGATATAACATCCCTCCGAAGCATCACTGTCAGCCAGCTGTTTTCTGAAAATATGGGAGAGTCTGCAGAGAATCCTGAAAGTAAGAACTTCCAACTACATGTTTATGTAGTGCTTAATTTCAACAGTTTGTAGTAATTCCCATCATCGTTTTTAGTCAGGTAGCATTCCTGTACGAGACTTTCTTTATCTTTGTAGCTGCAGGGACAAAGGAAGAAGAAGAAATAGAGCAGGAGATGGAAGTGGAGGCATCACCAATATCCAAACCAGAAATACTTGTAAGTCTTAATGTGCCTCACTCATTCAGTTTGATTGTTTCCCTTCAATCTCGGGGCCAATGATGTTCTTCTTTGTAACAACCTGCTTTTTTTGTTCAGTGAAATTGATTATAGAAATAACATAACACATGTTTTTCACATATTTGTATCTAGATACTTATGATTAGCTATCTGTTCTAGCCTTGGGATGATTCACACATTGCCCTATTAGAGTAACGTGCATAAACATCAGATATAATTCTTATTTGTGATCACTCCATAGGGATCACTATTTGCGAACTTTATGAGAGCTCCATTAGCTACTGTTTCAGAAGATTATATAGATGGGCAATAATGTATGCCCTTTCAGTTATGCAAAGGTGTTTTTTCGTATCTGTTTTCTCTAGAAATTGAACTTTCTATACCTGGCTGCTTACCTCCCTAATTCCTAGTGCTGCATTGTTTTTATTTTACTAAGGCAGGGCTTTTCAACCAGTGGTACGGGTACCACCTGTGGTACATTGGCACCTGGCAGGTGGTACACGACCATCCTAGAAAAGTGGTAGTGGGGGAGGGGAATGAGCTGAACCGGTGGCAGCACCGCACAAGCCTGAGCGAGAGATGGCTGGAGCTGCAGGGCTGTCAGGGCTCAGTGGAAGCGCCAGGATCAGCGCCAGGCTCCAGCTGGAGCTCGGCGCTGATCCTGGTGCTTTTGCTGAGCCCTGAAGAAGCACCAATCAGCTGGAAAGCATCACTGATCCTGGCACTTCCGCTGAGCCCAGAAGAAGCGCCGATCAGCTGGAATGTTGCAGCATCTCCAGGGTCTTGTGATTTACATTCAGATGCTTGGCAATTGATTCATATTTATGACGGTCACAGTGTCCCAGGGTCATGTGAAGTGACCAAAACCTGCTGCAACCACCCAGCAGATGGGGGGAATAAAAACCAAACACCCCCCCCACCCCACCCCCGCTACCAATCCTCAACAGAAATGCTCACAACAATGAAAACCTCGGACAGGAGGAAGAGCGCTGCCGGGTGGGCAGGCAGGTGTCTTGCTCGGCTGTGCCTTGGGGGGCACTTTTTTCAGTGCCATTGTAACTTCGAACAGTCACTAAGTGAACTGTTGTAAGTCGAGGACTACCTGTACTTTATCACTTTTTTCCTTTTTATTTTTTTGGTCATCAAGTTTTTGACACCTTGCTAGGCGACTGGTGGTACTCGGATGTTGCCATATCCTAAAAGTGGTACAATGGGTGAAAAGGTTGAAAAGCCCTGTACTAAGGTGTTTATCCAGGCAAGATCTTTTTCGGTACCTGGGTGATTGTTTCTCCTTTGTGCTCCCAGGCATTGGGGTGAATCCAGAAGGGGGCATCTTAGAGCACCAGAGCCTTATCTGGCCCTCAGACTCTGTTTTTTTTTTTTGGTGAAAAAGTTGGTGAAAAAAAGGCTGACGTAATTTCCTCCTGTTGTATAGTGGAAAAGTAAAAGTAGTGCTATGTAAAACAATTGAAACGATTGTTCTGATCCCAGTGGTTGTGATAAAATGTTGGTCTGATCATAAGAGAAATGTCCTGGACACCAAATGGGCCTGTTTCAAACTTGGAATACCGTTTTTCAACTTGAAAAGGCCGTTTTGCACTTAGAACTTTTCCGCTGATAAAAAGCACTGTTCTAGCAAATTTCAAATTTGGAGGTATTTCAGATTTTTTGCACTGTTAGTGGGAAAAAAATTTCTAGGACTCCTCCCCCATGGAAGGGAAACATAATGGTCCTGGACACTTGTGTTATTATCTCATACTTTTCAAATGTGACGCTCAATTCAACTATCAAAAGGCTGTCCAGCTCAGTTTAATCAGATGCTCATTCACATCTCAAGGGATCTGATAACCATAGAGGAAATTATTGTACATATTTCAGGATATACTAATAAGTTTTTAAGATGAGATGAAATGAGATGAGATGAGATAACCTTTATTGTCATTTTTTTACTGTGGGCACAACGGCACACATAAAAAATGAAACTAATAAGTTTTTCTTCTTCTTCTGTGTCTGGAAAGTCTCAGGCGTTGGATACTACCGTTCTTTTGAGGAGTTGTGTTCAAAGTGCTGTCGGCATGCTAAGAGACCAAAATGAGGAAGCTGGTCGTAGCGCTAAGAGAATTGAAATTCTTCTTAGCCTCCTATCTGAGGAAGGTATATAATACAAATATGTCCAGAAGGAGCATGGTCTTTTGTTAAAGTAAAAGATATTTTAATGCAAGTTCCTCATGCTATATTATATGAACGCTCAGGATACTGAATGTACAATAAAGGGTAAAATAAAGGATCAGTTTCTGTTTTATAATTCTTAGAATGTATTTGCTCTGTCTGTGACTGTGTTTGACTAGACCCCATAGAAAATCAAAAGATGAGAGCTTGCCTTCCTCCTAGAGTTCTTTGGAAGTGTCAAGTAAGTGTGTGTGTGTGTGTTTGTGTATGTGATTGTTGTTAGCCTGAATCAATCCACTATAGGATGATGCTTCTTCATTGAAAATTATGGACCATAATCTACACCCTTGTTGAATGTGAATTGGTAGATCAATCATTTTATTTCCCAGTCTAGGGTGAGAGAAAGCGAATGTATAGGAATCCTATAGAATAGAGGAATCCTGCAAAAGGAGAAGGGTTTCAGTCTTATTCACAGCTGCATAATGACTCTTCTTCCCCATGCCTGTTATTTATTTATAGCCTACCTTTATTTATAGCCTACCTTTATAGCATACCATTAATAGTGGTGAAATAAGTGGCATCACAAAGTAGTTAAAAGAATAGAAAACAGAAAAGGAATAAACTGATACTTCTCACAATGGGTGTGTAGACTGCAAATAATTATAAAATAATCTCAAATTATTGAGGGCAGTGCCCAAGTTTGTAAGTCATGTAGCTCTTCTTATGGAAGCAAATCTATGATTCTATGTAGGATCATCAAGCAAAAGACCAGGAAACGTTAATTTTGATTCAAAATCTGAATTACCCATCAGTCGTTTCTTTCATGTTCTTTGAAATATATTTCTAAAAAGTGGCTATAAAAATTTTATAAAAATAAAAATTAGGCTGTCCTGTTGTTTTTTCAGGCAACTTCCTGAAGATTACAAAGAGCCGTCTTACTTGCCTTTTGAAGAAACAGGAAGAGAATTTCTTCCAGGTGAAGGAGTGGGTGCTCCGGGAGGCCTCCAACCTTACTGCCCTCCAGGAAGGAGGAACGTTCAGGTATAATGTATAGATTAGGTATTTGCTATGGGTGTTGTTTACCTTACATGCAGCTCTATCATTCATCTCTATTGTATTTGTTTCCTGTGTCATATTGCTACTCTGTGATTCATCTCTATTGTTCCTGTGATGCATTTCCTATTCCTATTGTTGTATTCCCTCTCTCTGTAACAAAGTGGCTTCTGCACAGTGATGCCTTGTATTTACTGACTCCACATGAAACATGGTGTCAGAAGCATCTGAATCTGCGCTGTGTCCACACATTTGATGCATGCCAGTCTAGCACTTGCAGCCCTGTCCTGGAAGCTGAGCATTTGAAGCAAGAAAGCCAGCATCGTGGCAGCTGCTAACAGCATACCCCTGCCTGAGGCAATGAGGGTGAGTGGAGATTGCAGCAGTAACTGGGCCAACTTCAGAGCAGAGTTTGAGGATTACTCCCTAGCCACAAGCTTACCTGACAAACCAGCAGCAGTGCAGGCAGCCACACTGAAAAGACTTATGGGCAGCGAATGCCTCCATGTTTACAATCATAATCTAACCCTTACAGAGGAGCAAAAGAGTGATACTAAAGCCATCCTAGATGCCTTAGAAGTCTTTTTCAGACCCTCTAAAAATGTCATATATGAGAGAGAGAGATTTGGCCACTGTAAGCAAGAAGAAGGTGAAGCAATAGACAGTTTTGTCAACACGGCTAAGAGAAAAAGCTGCAAGTGTGATTATGGCTCTCTGAGAGACGAACTTATTTGTGATAAAATAGTTCTGGGTATCACTCGTGAAAGCACACGCTGCCACCTTTTGAGGGAACGTGATTTAAGCTTACAAGCTGCAATTTAGATATGCCGTACGACAGAACTTACAGAC
Organism: Azemiops feae; assembly: GCA_023970755.1. Lineage (NCBI taxonomy): Eukaryota > Metazoa > Chordata > Lepidosauria > Squamata > Viperidae > Azemiops > Azemiops feae. Next base: position 56,384 of record JALGBA010001038.1, on the reverse strand, counting down.
AAACGGCTGAGAGCCTTGGAGCAGGATAAACAGATTGGCAGTGTCAATGCAGCCTCCAAACAACAGCTAAGCATGAAGAACCACGAGCAGAAGCGTCAACACAAAATTCATCTACATTCTACACAACTCAACTGGGAGCAACCCAGTATCATGCAAGTACTGTGGCAGTGTGCATGTCCAAGAGAAAGAGCAGTATCCTGCACATGGGAAAACCTGCAGAGCATGTGGGAGGCCAAATCATTTTGCACGAGTGTGTCTCTCAAGTAAAATGGAAGCGAAGAAACTCCACCCAATTGAGCAAATGTCAGATCCTGAGGATGCACACTGTGGTTTACAGAAAAGAATGCATTGGTGCTGTAAACTCTTAAAGGCAAAAAATGGTTCGTAAATTTCAGATGCAACAATATAATCCAGCCCTGCCAGCTGGACTCGGGTGCAACATATGATGTCATGAGTTTAAAGGACAAAATGAAACTGGCACCTGAGAGACCGCTTCAGCCTAGTAGCACCAAACTGAAGTTATATTCAGGAGAAGTAATGGAATTATTGGGACTTTTCCAAACAGAATTCAGCATACGTGGAAGTTATATTCAGGAGAAGTAATGGAATTATTGGGACTTTTCCAAACAGAATTCAGCATACGTGGAAGTTATATTCAGGAGAAGTAATGGAATTATTGGGACTTTTCCAAACAGAATTCAGCATACGTGGGGGTATCCACAAACTTGAATTTCAGATTGTGGAAGCCGATCAGAAACCACTATTGTCTGGATCAACACGTGAGCATCTGGGTTTGATGCAGTTCACCATGCCGGCTGAGTTACACAATGTCGAAATTCACCCCTCAAAATCCTTGGCGAGGCCACTGACAAAACAGCAAATCCTCCAAGTCTACAAGAAGGTGTTTGAGGGCCCCATAGTATCTGTTCCAGGAGAGGTACACTTTGAACTTGATCCTGCCATTTCACCAATACAATGTGATATGCCAATAGCCATTAAGCCGCTGGTCGAAGCGCAACTGGACAAGTATGAAGCTGAAGGACATATTACTTCAGTATCTGAGCCCTTTGTGATATAAGGTGTCCTAGAAAAGATACAGCTTAAGAGACAAGTATTCAAGGCAAGATATGACAAATTAGCCAGAGATTTGCCAGAATTGCATATTGGGGAACGAGTCCGTATGAAACTGCTGCCTGGAGATCGAACAAGTCGCTGGAAAATGGGTATCTGTTACAAAGGGTGGCACCAAGCTCCTATCTAGTGGACATTGATGGAACTCTATACCGTCGCAATTGTATGGATCTGCGTGTGGCTGAGCAGCCTGACTTGCAGCCTGACTCTATATCCAGTGGACAGACACGGCTCACCTGGGCAACACTTACCCACTGGCAATAGGGAATGCACAGTACTGATGCCACAGACCAGTGCTAATAACAGTCCAGAGCGAGCCGGTATACTTGACAGCAGTCAAATGCAGAAGTGGTAAGAAGAGTAAGTGGTGAGAAGAGCCCAGCAACCTCAGCGAGGTTGGAGAAACTCTTAGTACAAAGAGGGCCAGACGTTCGCAACCACCCAACAGACTCAACCTATAGAAAGTGTTCTTACTGGTTCTCATCCAAAATTTCATAATGTTGTTCGGTTAACATGAAAAGGGAAAGATGTTATGGGTGTTATGTTTACCTTATATGCAGCTCTATCATTCATCTCTATTGTATTTGTTTCCTGTGTCATATTGCTACTCTGTGATTCATCTCATTGTTCCTGTGATTCCTGTTGTTGTATTCCCTCTCTCTGTAACAACATGGCTTCTGCACAGTGATGCCTTGTATTGTATTTACTGACTCCACATGAAACACCAACCTTACTGCCCTCCAGGAAGGAGGAATGTTTAGGTATAATGTATAGATTAGGTATTACATTCAAGTACTCATCAAGTACTCTCTGGAGCCACCTGGTTGTTTTTTTTAACTGGTTGCTCAGGTTGAAAAACTGCCTTGAATCCAAATATGGCAGCTTCTGGGAGATTTAGTTTAATTGCAATTTGTCCTTTATTGAAGTTTTAATCTTTTTTTCAGTAATAAAATATGCATCTGGGGTTTTAAAATTTTCTCTAAGGTATCTTTAATACACTAGGAAGTTAAACAAATCAGCTGAAACAAAAAAAAAAGACATTTGGTTTCTTTAGAATGTGCTTTTCCTCTCTTGATTTATATAGACTCACGCTGTGGAAACGGATCCAGAGTATGGTGACCCCATTTCTGGCCTACATGATATCTATTTTGGACAGAGATTATAATCTGGATTTGCTGGTCGAACCAACAACAAAAAATTGTGTGAAAGCCTTGTGGTTATTCATCTTCAATGAACTAAAACTTCTAGACATCCCTTATGTCATGGGTCAGAGCAGGTAAGCTATGGGAAGAAGATGGGGACAAGGTTAAGAAACAGATTTGTTGATCACAGAGAGAAGTAAATGGAATTTGAAGGAATAACGTGGTATATACCTATATCAGTAATGTGCAATTCTGGTTTAGCTTTTCATTTTTCAGTGAACATGGCTTATTAAAAAAATTGTTTCAACAGTTAGCATCTCTGTTGAACATAGCTAAAAGATAGGGGAAAAATCTCTCCAATCGCCAACATTTTGATAAAAGAGCGAGGTAGAGTAAACAGAGAGTTTCAGTAGAACAAATTGAAACAGATTTATTTTATGTGATGGTATTTCTGTTATTCCATATATAAAAAATGGTGTGTATTAAATACATCCACCATATAATCATCAATCCATTCAGTGTCTGTCTTTAAACTGATCACATTTTTATGTGTACTTAAATTAAAATATATCTCATTATACCTTGCTTGATTATTTTTTACATTAATACATTCAAAATGTATTGAAAAAGCATCTGTTCATTTTAAACTTACTTTATCTTCTTTAGCTCTCAAACAAAACCAATTCAGGTGCAGAATTACATGGAAGTGTCTACAGGGGCTGGCAATAAGATGCCTTTCAGCTGGAAGATAAAGGATTATTTGGAAGATCTTCGGGTTCATGCACAACATATTACTAATAACGAAGGTGAGAAGACCAAGGGGAAGTTTAAAAAAGTTCCCTTTGTTTGAAAAACTTGGGGAAATTTGGCTCGAATTAGCACTTATAATTTGTAAACCGATCAATGGGCAGAATAAAAATTTGATAAATTAAGTAAAAAACAAAATCAAGAAAATTGTACTTTTCATACTAAATTTGTTTTATGCTTTAAAGAGGACTGGTTGACTTTATTTCTGGGGGAGATGCAAAACAATTTAAATCCCATTTTGTTTTCCAGCCCATGCAGAGAAGTTTCTCGACATCTTTCAGCAGACACCACTGGGGCAACACATTGCTTGCTACTCGGAGGAAGAGAAGGCCGTCTTTTTTCATTGTTATGTCAGAGACTTTATTCTCCTGGCAATGGGTGTGAGCTCAGAGAGGGAACTAAATGTGCGTATTTCAATCCTAGATGGCTAGATATTGGAGTCAAAAGCTTGCTTCATGATGCCCAACAACTGCGTGCTGTAATAGTGGCTGGTTAGTGAGTAGACTTGGCACTTAATTACCACTATATGACATGCAGATAAATGTGTCCCATGTATTGGAAAGACTATTGAAATCCTTACGATTCATCAGGTGATTGTGAGGGGAATCGCCTTCAAATATGCTGCTGTTTATTTTCAGATGTTGCAAGTGGCCCTCTTGTCATGCGTGGAAGAAATGAAGGCCGCCTCTTCTGGTGCAGGAACAAGAGTGCTCTCCCTTCCTTGGGTCCACCTTGGTTTTCATCAGTTTAGGAGTCGTCTGCAGAACTTTTCCCGGATTCTTGCTGTGTACCCTGAAGTGCTTCATACCCTTAAACAAAGAGAAAAGAACAGAAGCTGCACGTTGCACAGCCAAATGGTGGGTGGGCTGTAACATTTAATCTTAATAGGAAAACATGACACCTGGGGTGGGGTGGGGGAAGTGGTATTCTCTCTGTGTTCTTGATCAGAAGAAATGAATCTGTCTGCAAAAAAGAAGCTCCAGGCAGGTCTTCAAAAATGCTTTTATGGGCTATACTCCTAATGAATGTATTTGCTTTGTAATGGGAATACATGGAGAATCCCCTAAGTGGGGTCAAATAATAGAATTGCTTTTATAGGTGTTCATATATAATATTTACTCTCCCATAAATAAAATTGGAATTTAAATAAGATATAGGTAACTGATCTCAAATATCGTGATAAAATTACAACGAAAGCTTTTCATTAAACAAATAAAGCAGGCTGAAAACAAGAAGTGTAAAGTTGAAATGAAAAGAAAAATGGGGATTTTAAGTCAGGAAAAATGTAAGTCAAAATCAAAAAGTCAAACAGAAATCAAGGGGATGTAAAACGGGCCAATAAAACTGATGGGTGGGATAGATGGGAAGAAAGCCACCTAAAATCACTAATGGTATTACAGAAGGGAACTACAGGTAGTCCTCATTTAGTGACTGATATTGGGATTGGCAACTTAGTTATTAAGCAAAGTGCTCGTAAAACTGTCATTAAATCGTGACTGTGATTATGATCTTAACTCCAGCTTTCCTTTGCTTTACAGACCTGCAAAGATTGTGAATGGCAAGGATTGGTCATAAAATTACTTTTTTGTAACTGTCATAACTGAACGGTTGCTAAACAAGGCAGTTGCTAAATGAGAACTCCTTGTATTTATTTAGGGAACTGTTTATGTATTTGATTTTTATACCACCATACTTGTCAGATTATTTAGCAAAGTATTTAGCAAAGTACAAAACCATAAACACAATGAGGCAGTGAGAGCATCAAAATCCAAGTTGGTCTACTTTACCAAAGGATGCTTAGAGTCGATCATCTTAATGTAATTCTCGGCCCTAACGGTAGGACGAAGTGTATGTTCTTACATTACACGTGTGTGGTAAGAGGCTTCTTTATGCCTGTTTGCCATAGGTGCTAGATGTGTTTGCTGCGCTGGCCTGTACTGAAATGTTATCCTCGGCAGTCCTGACATGGAAAACTCGTGCATGGCTCCAGCAGGTGAAGGACCTTCAAATGCCCATTGAACTGGTATGTGCAGCAAACTGCAGCCGAGGCAGTGGAAGCCAATGCAGCCAAATGCTCCAAGAGGTCAAGTAAGTAAAATTTCAGGGTGGTAGAAAATGTTGTTTTGGGTCTACTTTTGATGGTGGTAAGATCATTTCACGGTTGCTTTTTTCTATTGTTGATAAGTTGCTGACTTTTTTCCGGCCAACTTTATAAGTTGACTTCCTATGATAATTGCATGCTTTCTAAACATCTTTAGTTCCTGTTGTCTCAATCCTAACATAGGTTGGATCTGAACCTGCAAAGTGGCAAGCGTGGAATGCTATGTTTGACAGTCGTGATTTTTTTTGAGGCTAGATTGGTTCAAGAGGACTAATGTCTACTTCAAGCTCTTTTGACAAAAGCAGATGCATTTGTTCCTCTGCCCTGCTGCACTTGATCACCTCTTAACCCCAGTTTTCAAGACGGCCTGGGTCAATTGTTAATTCCCAAAGTAACCCTTTGTTTCTACTTGCAGTCGGGCTTGCAAGTGAATTCATAGGTTTATTTGCTTCCATAAAAGGCAGTACTGATCTCTTTATTATATAGCTAGAGTCCACTTGTTTTTCAGTTTAGCTTTTTGATAGTATGATGCTTTTTTTCTTTTTAATAAATTAGCCTTTTTTCCCCCAATAGGAGCCAATGGAATAGGGTTTTCTCAGTGTCCCTCTTTGTGGAGCATGTGCTGCTTGGAGCAGAAACTCTGATTCCAGAACTGAAGGAGCTGGTGAAGAAGTATATCATGAAACTTAACAACGTAAGAATGATAGCTTCTCCTGATTGGAAATATTACTTTAAGCATTCATTTATTTAGTTGGTTGTCAACAATATAAGCAAGCACTCCTTATTAATTAAAAAAATCATTTTTTCTAACCATTTGGCCGCATTTGCGGCCAAATTTCCTATGCCTGGCATAGGAAACTGATCTGGTCACAGTTGTGAAACTGATCTGGTCACAGCTGTGAAACGGATCTGGTCAGCTTCAGGCAGCAGAGTCATCTGACAGGAGGCTTCCAATCATCTTAATTAAGACCTGGGCTTGTTCATTTGTGAGTAGCACTTTCTGGAGAAGGCTTTGGAGAAAAACAACCTCTGCTCTGCGTGGAGGGAAAAGGAAAGGAAAATGAAGACACCGTATGAGAGAACTTTCTCTGAAAAAGACGGCAGCAACCAGTGATCTTTACAGTGTCTTCTCCATTTCTCTCTGTCATGTGTTCTCTTAGTGATCATTCTGTTTCCAATGTAAGGGCTGAACTGTGGTTGCTAAACGAGGAAAGGGTGTACAGTCTTCTCTATTTAAACATTTAGGTTAATTACTATATGTCAACCTCAGAAGCTATACTTTGTTCAATTGTAGGGAATAGAAGTGCCCCCCCCCACTTTTTTTGGGGGGGGGGTAAGCTGTTGCTTCCTCTTCCTCCTCCTTGCGATCTTCATTTGCTAGTTTTACTTCCATAAAGTTGTATGTATTTCCAACTGGGACGACTTCATTGTGTATTTCATTTCACTCTGTTATATAGTAGTTATTTCTTATTTGTAGTTGAAGAGTTAAATATATTCTGATCAGTGGATCCATGGTCTACTCTATACTAAGGAATGTGCCATTTGTTTTGGAGGAAAAAATAAGTGGAGTTTTGGGATCAGTTCATTCAGTGGAATTTTGAGAGCTACATTATGGGCACTGTTATATTTTATGAGTTTGGCCCATCATAAAATACCCATTTATTAGATGGAAAACTGATGAGGCTCTTTCCTCACCACACCTGCTTAAATTCCCAGGATATTCTCTGCCACCTCTGCTTATCCAAACAAGGATTGGATTGTTACCGTCCAATATCTTGTTTTCTCAGAATACCTTTGAAGTCTCCTTGGATCACAAAAACATCCTTAGAAATAAAAACGAGTATTGAAGCTGATGCTTTACAGTGTGTGTTAGCTTTCCGTTAACTTTTAAAATTAAAACAATACTTTATTATTTTTATAAAGAATATTTACATGAGCAAAAGACAAATGTAAAGTAAAAAGAAAGGGAAAAGAAAAAGTACAAAGAGCTAAACAGAAAGAAAATGTAAAGAAATAATAAGAAAAAAAGTGACTTCCGGCCTTCTTTCCAACATTATTCCTCCTCCCTCTTTGATATCCCTTCGGTCCTCTTTTAATCTTTTTTCAGTCATCATACCCATAAATCGCTACTTTGCTCTTTTCTATTTTCAGCAAAAAGTCCACAAAAGTTTTCCAGTCTTTTATAAAAATAATTGTTTTAACCAAATGCTGTCTTTTCTGACAATTCTGACAATTCTGCCATCTTCTCAATCTATTCCAATCTATTGTGGGTATTTTGGTGTTCCTGCATTATAGGTGATATAGTAATCTTGCTGCAGTTTCCATATATAAAATCACCCATGAGTCTTTTCTAATTGTCTTACCAGTAAATCTCAGTAAAACGAAATCTGTTTTTTTTAGTATTAATCTTTACAATTCTTTCTATCATTGCATGTATTTGTATCCAAAATTTTCTAGCTTTTTCACAAGTTCAGAAGGCATAGTAAAATGTCCCTTCATGTTTTTCACATCCCTGATATTGGTTTGAAGTGCCTTCATACTCCTTTGATAATTTCTCTGGTGTCATGTACCAATGATACATCATTTTATAAAAAATCTCTCTTAAGTTTTAATACAATATCAGTTTCATCTCATTTACTCATATTCTCTCCTGTTTGTCCATATATATTATCTATATCCCTCTGTAGTCAATTGTTGTCTTGACTTTTATCTTGAATTCTCCATGTTCCTATATTAATAGATCTTGATACTTAACCATTTTTCTTTGCCTCTTGTTTCGTTTCTTTAAAATGTTTCCTGTACTGAGACCAATAAAGATATTTTCAGGCACAACCTGGGCTTGTATTTATGCCATATTTTCACATAATGATTTTTAAAATCTACATTTACTTTAACTTAAAGTAAAAGTTTAACATAAAAAGCCATGCCAATCAAACCTCTGATTATGTTACTCTAATTCTAACATTCTCTTATTTTTCAACAATACCCACTTTTTCATCGAAACCAAACAGCAGGCTGCAAAATACAATTTAAAATCAATAATCTTAATCCTCTTCTTTCCTTTGGATCTTGAAGAATTTTATATTCAGCTCTTGGTTTTTTAATTATGCCATGTAAGTCTAGATACATCTTTTTTATCATTGCTTAAGAGGCAAATCATTTTTCAAAATAGATATTGTTTGAAATAAAAGCATTATTCTAGAGTACATTCATCTTTACCTCAAAACTTCTCCAAACAATGATACTTGTAACTTTTCTCATTTTTAACAAGTCTTTCTTAATTTCATTCCACATCTTAACATAATTTCTCCTTCTGTCCTGGCCACTTTTTACAGAGGCACAATTGAGAGCATTTTAACAAACTGCATCACTGTTTGGGTTTGGTGGTAGCAATGCCTCAGATAGAAGGTCCATACAGAGAGTGGTAAGGACAGCCGAGAAGATTATAGGAAGCTCGTTTCCCATTATGCAGGACACTGTTTAAAAGCGCTATGCGCTTAAAGCTTGAAATATTGTTTAGAGACCCCACACACCCACTTCATGGGGTCTCTTTCTGTTGCTTCCTTCTGGGAGGAGGTTTTGAAGTATTTATAGCAGAACTACCAGATTCTGTAACAGTTTTGTTCCCTACGCCATCTGTCTGGTAAACTCGCAAGATTTGTTTTTCTCGCCATATATATGTATACATCCAAACTAGACTTTGTTGTTTCTCTGGGTCATATAGGTGTTTGTATTTGGATATATGCTTTCTTTTTTTTTTTGTCATGTTTATGTAGTGTATATTGGAGGTGGTTACCCTTTGAAAGCTGTATGCAGCAAAATCTTATTTTAATGTATGCTGATTAGTGTACGTTTAAAGTGACAATAAAGTTATTATTCTATTCAATTCTATTCTAATTATTTTGAAATAATGTACAATTTATAAGTCATTTTAATATGCAGTTATTTTGCTTTTTTCTCAATTTGAAAACCAGTTTTTGTCATCAGTTCTTTTTTATCTTCCATCCTCGTGTTTTTTTCTCCTTACTAATTTAAAATTAAAACAGTATTTTTAAAAGGTTTGATATTTAAGCATTTTAAATGTTTTTTAAATGGTAAGTGAGAAAACATGTTGGTCCTATACTTTCGCTTTTGGAAATTGTAATGATGGCATTTCTCTCCCCACTTTCCTCTCCCAGTGTTTTCAATGGGATTCTGACATCAAAACTATGATAACATTCAGTGCAGTGATGAGAATGCTATGTCAGTGCAAGGAAGATGCCAGTCAATCATTTTGCAGGTAATGCTTTTAGGAATGGAATGATCCGTATTGTAAGGAAGGCTTCAAAAATATCACAAATGTTTTCGTTTCTGTTGAACCTCAACCTGGCATTTAACAAAAAGGTCAAGGCCTATAGCACGGGTCGGCAACCCGCGGCTCCGGAGCCGCATGCGGCTCTTTGAGGCCTTACCTGCGGCTCCGGAGCCTCCTCCGCCATTTTGGCGAGCGCATGCGCGCATGCGCGGGCGGGTGCGGGGGGTGCGCGAGCGCATGCGCGCATGCGCGGGCGGGTGCGGGGGGGGGGTGCGCGAGCGCAGGTGCGCATGCGCGAACGGCGCGCGCATGCGCGAACGGCGCGCGGGTGCGCATGCGCGGGTGCGCGGGGCGCGCGCGCATGCGCGAACGGGGTCGCGCGCATGCGCGGGTGCGCGGGGCGCGCGCGCATGCGCGAACGGGGTCGCGCGCATGCGCGGGTGCGCGCGCATGCGCGAACGCGCGGCTCCCAGCGTTTTTTTTTTTTAAGCTAAATGGGTCCGTGCGGCTCATCCGACGTTTCGGATGGCCGACCCATGGCCTATAGTAACTCAATCTGGCTCCCAAAACTCTCTTTGTAGATAGAGGCAGCAGAGGTAGGAGCCCTTATGAATGAATAACCCCTTTCTGCCTTTATAGATTTGTGTTTTCCTCTTCTACTCTTATCTCTTCCTTCCCCATGAGAGTGGAAAAAAAGCAATAGAAGAAATGCTTATACAAGGTCACAGACATAGGTTCAAAATATGCACCAACATCAAACCTATTTCAACATTCATCACCGTGTTAGTCCTTTTCCTGGATGTTTATTATCTCACTGTCACATAATACAGAAATCTGAATAAAATTAAAGAGGAATTGATTTTCCCCCCAAACTAATTTAAACAACCAGGCTATAACACAGTGGACTGGCATACAATGGCAGCATTTACAAGTTGATAGGTGAATAGTAGAAAAAAGAAGGTATATTTTGAAATAAACGTCTTGCCTAGAAAGTAAATCAAAGTCAATTGGTATCAATAAAGATTATAGGGAATCACTAACAAAAGAGACTCCTTCATGGATTACTTCTCCTTCATGGATTACTGCCTTGTCGTGGTGAAGGGGCTTGCGTAACTCAATGAAGTTATGAGCTATGCCGTGCAGGGCCACCCAAGACGGACAGGTCATAGCAGAGAGTTCTGACAAAATGTGATCCACTGGAGAAGGAAATGGCAACCCACTCCAGTATCTTTGCCATGAAAACCCCATGGACAGTACTAAAAGGCAAAAAGATATGACGCTGGAAGATGAGCCCCTCAGATCGGAAGGTGTCCAATATGCTACTGGGGAAGAGCAGAGGGCTAGTACTAGTAGCGCCAGAAAGAGTGAAGCAACTGGGCCAAAGCCGAAAGGACGCTCAGCTGTGGATGCATCTGGTGGTGAAAGAAAAGTCCGATGCTGTAAAGATTTTTTCTCCATAGAAACCTGGAATGTAAGATCCATGAATCAAGGCAAACTGGACGTGGTCAAACAAGAGATGACAAGACTGAATATCGACATCTTAGGAATCAGCGAACTAAAATGGACAGGAATGGGTGAATTTAATTCAGAGGACCATCAGGTATACTACTGCGGGCAAGAATCCCTCAGAAGAAATGGAGTAGCCTTCATAGTTAATAAAAGAGTAGGAAAAGCAATACTGGGATACAATCCCCAAAATGACAGAATGATCTCAGTGCGAATCCAAGGCAAGCCATTCAATATCACAGTAATCCAAGTCTATGCCCCAACCACTGGTGTGCTTTGAAGAGGAGAAATTGACGTTCTATGAAGCCCTACAGCACCTATAGAATCAACACCAAAAAATGAGTCTTATCATCATGGGATTGGATGGCTAAAGTAGGAAGCCAAAAGATAAACGGAGAATAACAGGCACGTTTGGACTGGAAACAAAAGAAGCAGGGCCACAGGGCTTGATAGAATTTTGTCAAGAGAATACGATGTTCATGCAAAACATTCTTTTCAACCAAACCCAATAGATGTCTCTACACTTGGACATCACAGACGGTCAAACGCAGAAATAATTGGACTAGTGTTCGCAGCCAAAGATGGAGAAGCTCTATACAGTCAATAAAAACAAGACCAGGAGCTGACTGTGGCTCAGATCATGAGCTTCTCGTTGCAAAATTTAGGCTTAAATTGAAGAAAGTAGGGAAAAACACTAGGCCGCTCAAGTATGAACTAAATCATATCCCTGATGAATATACAGTAGAGGTGACAAATTTAAGGAATTGGATCTGATAGACAGAGTGCCTGAAGAACTATGGACGGAGGTTCGCAACATTGTACAAGAGGTAGCAACTAAAACCATCCCAAAGAAAAAGAAATGCAAGAAAGCAAAATGGCTGTCTGAGGAAGCTTTGCAAATAGCTGAGGAAAGAAAGGAAGCGAAAGGCAAGGGAGAAAGAGAAAGATACACCCAATTGAATGCAGAATTCCAGAGAATAGCTAGAAGAGATAAGAATGCCTTCTTAAATGAACAGTGCAAAGAAATAGAAGAGAACAATAGAATAGGGAGAACCAGAGATCTCTTCAAGAAAATTGGAGATATGACGGGAACGTTTCATGCAAAGATGGGCATGATAAAGGACCAAAATGGCAGGGACCTAACAGAGGCAGAAGAGATTAAGACGAAGGTGGCAAAATTACACAGAAGACAATCATTCAAGAAACGAGCTTAGCATCCCTGATAACCACGATGGGGTGGCGCACTGACCTCGAGCCAGACATCCTAGAATGTGAAGTTGAAATGGGCTTAGGAAAGCTGAGAAACAACAAAACGAGTGGAGTGTGACAGTTTCCCAGCTGAGCTATTCAAAAATCTTTAAAAGAGACTGCACGTAAAAGTGTTACAATCAATTGCCAGCAAATTTGGAAACTCAACAAGTGGACACAGGAATTGAAAAGGTCAGTTAATTTCCAATTTCCAAAGAAAGGCAATGCAAAGAATGTTCAACACTATCGCACCATTGCATTCATTTCACATGAAAGTAAATAGTTATGCTTAAAAATTCATACAAGCTAGACTCCAGCAGTATGTGGATCGAGAACTTCCAGAAGTACAGGCAGGATTTCGAAGAGGCAGAGGAACTGGAGATCAAATTGCCAACATACGCTGGATCATGGAGAAAGCTAGGGAGTTCCAGAAAAACATCTACTTCTGCTTCATTGACTATGCTAAAGCCTTTGATTGTGTGGATCACAACAAATTGTGGCAAGTTCTTAAAGAGATGGGAGAAAACCAAAATCATTGCATCCGGCCCTCTCAATTCCTGGCAAATAGATGGGGAAGAAATGGAGGTAGTGACAGATTTTATCTTCCTGGGCTCTAAGATCACCACAGATGGGGACTGCAGCCAAGAAATTAAAAGACGCTTGCTCCTGGAGAGGAAAGCTATGGCAAATTTAGACAGCATACTAAAAAGCAGAGACATCACCCTGCCAACAAAAATGTGTATAGTCAAGGCCATGGTTTTCCCAGTTGCAATGTATGGCTGTGAAAGTTGGACCATAAGAAAGGCTGAACGCAAAAGAATTGAGGCCTTTGAACTATGGTGCTGGAGAAGACTCCTGCGAGTCCCTTGGACTAGTCGCAAGGCGATCAAACCGGTCAGTCCTAGAGGAGATCAACCCTGACTGCTCCTTAGAAGGCCAGATACTGAAGTTGAAACTCAAGTACTTTGGCCACCTAAGGAGAAAACTCTTGGGAAATGAACGTTTCATTTGCAATCATCTTCGGTTCAAGCCTTTCTAGAGGGTCTTCCGTACAGAAACGCTAACATTCTGTTTTAACACACAGGCCAAAAGTTGCCCTTCAAGAAAGTCGCCTATCAAACAGAGATGATCTCAATTTGCTATTTTTGTTAATTATAACTATTTCTAAACTAGCCATAAAAACATGCCCCAGTGCTGGTTTGTGGCTTTATGAGAAATGTATGCTCTGTCTTTCAAAGGGCCTGCACTTTCCAGGCAAAAACTTAATCTGGATTAATAATATAGTTTACAATACGTTGAGTTAAAATGAAAATATATACAGTAGGTGACATAGAAGGCCAGATCCTGAAGTTGAAACTCAAGTACTTTGGCCACCTAATGAGAAGGAAGGACTCACTGGAGAAGAGCCTAATGCTGGGAAAGATTGAGGGCAATAGAAGAAGGGGACGACAGAGAATGAGGTGGCTGGATGGAGTCACTGAAGCAGTAGGCGTGAGCTTAAATGGACTCCAGAAGATGGTAGAGGACAGGAAGACCTGGAGGAACGTTGTCCATGGGGTCGCGATGGGTCGGACACGACTTCGCAACTAACAACAACAACAAAAGAGACAGAACTTCAGATTACTTTAATCTTCGGTATACTGAGTAAAACTATGCCTGCTGATTCTCAGGGCTAGATTTCAGGATTCAGGAGAAACATCTCTTCTGGATGTGGTCACATGCTTCTTAAAATTAGGTTTGTAGTTTGTAGTTCCTATTCTTAAACAGCAATGAAACATAAGTGATAAGGAGGACTCTCTAGCTTTGCCTATGAATCAGTTGCATCATTACATGGAGGGAAAAGATCAATTTATGGTGACTCATATGCTGGTAACTTCAAAATCAAATTACTACAGTGTGTTTTGTCTGTGGCTTTTCTTAAAGATGGTCCAGAAATTGTAACCAAACCACAATGTAGCACAACCTCCCAAAGGTCTGGCATAACCTCCCAGTTGAAATATTTTTTTTTCTAGTTGGTGGTGGCTTTGTGGTACCAATACAAGCTGATCACAATGAACTTGGTTTACGACAAGTTTAGTTGAGGATTGCTTACTCTGACAGAGTACGCCTCACACTTTTAGGTCATCACTGAAACACTCTTAGTGAATCTTTGCACATATTCATTAGATAGCTGTGATTAACTCTACTTTTCGTATGAGAGAAGTTGTATAGGGAAGGTACTGACACTGAGGTTAAAGCAAACCCCTCCTTTTGAAGCTAGGGCTTAAAGCAAAGTTATTTGTCAAGGCATTTTAATTGTAATTTTGCTGCTCTTATTATATTTCTGGAGGCAGCCCTGGACCATGTTAGGAATGGGCAACATACAAATACTCTAAATAAGTAAAAACAAATGTGAAGGGTAGAATGGGGCTTACCTATGCTATTACTTCATTGTGAACTCTGTAATTAAGTATATATTGCTACTTACATGTTTCTCTCTTGATTTCACAGGTTTGGTTTAAGGTCATGCCCAATATGTTTGGGCGATCCTAGAGATCCAGTAAACCTTCCTTGTGATCACGTATTTTGTTACGATTGTATCAAACAGTGGCTGGGGCCGGGACAGATGATCTGTCCACTTTGCTTGGTCAGTCTACCAGATGATTACAATCCCACAGTATCTGAGGAGCACAGGTGAACCTTGTCCTTCTTATCCAGCAGATAAATTTTTCTGAGGACATTCAGTTGCTGCATTGGCTCTGCATTTCTTGGTAGTTTACTAGATAAATAATAACTTACCATTTTCTCCACAGCATTGCCATAAAGAAAAACACCCAGTTCCGTAAATTATGCAACAATTTTTTCATAGACCTGGTTTCCACAATGTGTTTCAAAGGCAATAATCCCCCAGAGAAATCTGTGATTGAAGAGCTATTGAATCTGATGTTTGTGCACAAGTCAGTTTTGAAAGGTATGATCATAACATCTGTTGAGATTGTTCTAACCTAAAGGGAAGCATTGTACTGTTTCTCCAGACTGATTTGCGTTATATCCTTAGGCCCTGAAAACTTACATACCAAATCTTTGTCCCCCTTTGATGATGTGGTGGATAAAACTCCTGTTATCCGTTCTGTGGTGTTAAAATTGCTTCTGAAATACAGGTAAGATTTTCAACTGGGATGCATAAATTGGGGCAGAACATTCTACTTCAGCATCTCTGTTGCATGAACTATTTTCGTTATAGGCCTCATTACGGTTCAGACATCATTTTTTAAAACTTAATTGATTCTTCTCCCTGCTCCTTTCTACAACTGCAGAAATGCATCCTTATGACCCTGGGGATATCTTTTTTATTTCCTGAAAATTGTTAAAAATAATAAAAAAAATCCCTACATTATTTGTGGATAAATGGAGGTTTCTCTTTTCATAGCTTCAGTGATGTGAAAGTCTACGTACAAGAGCATTTATCACAAGTTGAAGCAAATCACATCATGGACAAGGAAGATAAAATAGAGCTGTACATGCTATTCATCAGTTGCTTTGAGGTAACTGTCTTTTTCAGATTTCTTTTAGAGGGAAATGTGGCCAGTGGGACAGGAGGTTGATGAGGAAGAGTATTATATTTGCATGAAAAAAAAGTGTGTGCTGCTCTCCTTAAAGGAAAAGGAGAAGGAAAGGAAAAAGATATTTGTTCCTAAAGCATCTGTAGTTATCTTATTTCTGCTATGTTTTTTGGCTTTTGTACACTTTGATTTTCTCAAAAAATTGTGTTTAGGTCAAACTCAAAGACATGATTAAGATGCTGCTGTTATGCTATTGTATCAGAATCTGCTGTATTGTAGTCAACTTTGGTTTTTAATTGACTTTTACAAATCTAGAGGAAATGACTGAAAATTTAAAAAGTAAAGTGAATCAGTGTCTTTAGTCAGTCCTTCTCATTTTCCAATTTAGTTTTACGTTTACTAAGTTATCAATTCCTGAATCTAGGATTGTTAAAGCAGCTTTTCATAGACCACATTGTGCCAACTTTTATTAACATCAGCTTAAATCATGTTGCAGATCATTGCAAATGAACATAGTTTATTAATTTTACTAACTGGAGATTGTCACCATGTTCCTGATTTTAACAAACCAAATGATGTATGTATGCAATGTATGTATGTATGTATGTATCTTAGTTCTTAGTACCAGGTCTCCCTGTAGCCCGTTTCCCCCCTGAATGTTTCACTTTCATCTGGAATTATCACTTAAGAAATCTTAAGTTAAGGCCATTCCAGTGAACACATGACAGAGCCAGTTTCCAGTTTTGCCTGCACACAAAGTTTCTCCCATAAACTTTGGTTAAAAGTGCAGAAACCTTGATTGCACCTAAGTCAAAAGTGTAAAGCTTGAGGCATGCTTGGGCAGATTGGAGTTGGTAAATCTACTAGATCTAAAACCTACCCATTCCCCTAAGGCACCTACCAAGCCAAGGGACAATGCTCATCCTTAAGCTGGAATACTATTTCCCCCTTCATCTGCCTTAATATGAGGACAGTTAAACTTAGGGGTTGTCATTATCTCCACTGTTCTATTGCCTGCTGCCAAAGAGTGTTCTTGTTGTTAGTTGCGAAGTCGTGTCCGACCCATCGCGACCCCATGGACAACGTTCCTCCAGGCCTTCCTGTCCTCTACCATCTTTTTTTTTTTTTTTTAATAAGTTTTATTGGGTTTTGTTTTTTTTTGGGTTTTACATCAACATGCTTAAGAATCATCGTGGAGATAGGGTAATCAATCATCCATAGAAGAAAGGGAGAAACATAATCATACATATATAGTTCAAGTTAATTCTTTAAAAGTTCCCTCTATTTCCCTCAATTGATATAACATAATCAAATTAATACACTTCTAAATAGAATTTAGTCAATCAGAAAAAAATATCAATAATATTTCACCTATATCAAGTCAAATCCGGTTTTCAAACTTAACTAACTTACAATTACCATGTTCCAATTTAGCCTTAAATAAACACATAGTTTACACTTCGGGTATCCAATTTCCCTTATTTCGTAAAATATAAATTGTCTCTAAAATGTACATATTATTCCAACCATTCTATTTATACTTCCCAATTAGATTCTATTTCTTATTCTACTCTATTTCAAATATATATCTTATAAATCAATCCATATCTTTAAAAACCCTTTTTAACTCATTACATAAAGTTTAAATCCTATCAAAGTCATTGTACCTATATAAAAAAAAACATATTGTTCCACAAAACAACTTCATATTTCATTTCAGGTCTGTATTCTATTTCTTCTATTAACTTTTTATTTACCACCTTTTCCATATTACATTTCCCAACCATAGTCAAATCAATAATTTTCAGTAGTATTAACATCAAAATCTCTAAAAGCCTTTTTAACCCATCAGATAAAATTTTAACTCTCATTTTTAAACCTAATTCTAGCTTTCTTTTTGTGCCAAGTAGGTTTCCGTAAAAGAGCCTCTAAATCATCAAATCTTAATATTTGATTGTACATATTTCTCAACAATTCAGTCTGATCATATTTCTCTTCTCTTTTTTCCAATATTGTCTGCACTATATAGTCAGTCTTGTTCAGTGTGGTAGTTATTCGTTGATTATCCATGTTGTCACAGTTCTCGATGCCTCGTATTTGCAAATCAATTCCTGTTGCTTTTGGCATTGTAGGTGTTTTAATTGAAATCCGCCTTTGGTCATCGGGATTCTCCATAACTTGTATATGAGATATGATATCTTCCTCTATGTTGATTTCCTCTTCTATTATTGTTTGAATTGTAGGGTAGTCAGTTGGAATCTGGAAGTCAATTTGAAGTTTTGTAATAAAAGCATTTATTCTAGCATTCACTTGTTCAGTAAATTTGTGAATTCTTCCCAGCATCCGTTTGTGGATATATTTCCTCCATCTTGTTAAGTTGTGCATGTAGTTGCATGCCGGCCTCTTTGGGGTTGATCTGTTCTTCCTCTGTTGTTCCTTGGTCTATAAATTGATCAGTCAAAGTTTGAGATTCATTTTTTAGTTCTGGAGCATCATCTTTAATGTTTATTCTAAATTGTTCTTTAAGTTCCAAAACATTTTCTAATATAGGTCGATAGCCAAGCTGTGGGTAAAATTCCATTTCAATAATAGAATAATCTTAGTTTTTTGGTGAAGGTTCAGCTTGAAAGGTAAATACAACAATAAAAATTCTATAATAGGGATATTATAAAATATAATATCCAAACAGAAATAAAAAATAGCAAAAAGGCCAAGCAAGACAAGGAGGAAAAAGCAGAAAAAACCAAAATCAATATTATAAAAAAATATCCAATTTGTAATCCAGAATAGTAATAAAAAAAAGGTGCCTTGAAAGTCAATTCTTATGTTTGTAATCCAAGAAAGAGAGAAGGTCCATATATCTGAGATATATAATTTATACTGTAAAGTCAAGTTAAAATAATGGGAGAAAGAAAAAAAACAAACCTTCTTTCAGCTGGTTTCAAAATCGGATAAAAATGTCTGGGCATACAGCCAAGTGTCTGGGCTGGGCGTAGAGCCAAGTTGTTAAACTGAATAAACACCAGACAAAGGGAAGTGAAAGTTCTCAGCTTAAAACGGATACTTTGTTGCCAAGGCTTCAAGCCGCAAAAGACAGCCCAGAATGCAGAAAAAAAAGTTTTAAAATAAACAATACAGTTAAAATGGCTTTTCTAAATGTAGAAAAATATCTTTAAAGAAGTAAGTTCAAATAAAATAGCTTAAACCACGCTTATGTAGAGAAGGGGGGGGAGGAAGAAAAACACTCCACCCCCCTCCCTAAAGGCTTCCGCTTAAACTGAAGACAAGCAGGCAGAGAGAAAGAAAATCCATCTTCACAGGAAAGATTTTTTCAGGATCCCCGAAATCCAGCAACTCAAATAATCAGTAAAAATTAATTATTTTTCTCAGAGCTCGTTTTCATAAGTATCCGAACGCTGCTCTCTTAAAGTAGGGAAATAATTCCAGAAGCTTTTCACAGGGAGGTAATTAGGGTACAAAGAGGGAAGGAAAGGTCTCACCCGGATCATCCACGGTGGTTCTTTTCGCTTAGTTGTTCTTGTGACTTTCGGCTGGAGCAGCTAGATGATTGGCCATGTTAATGTCCGATCTTTTCCCTGTTGGCCCAAAGGAGCTGTCTCGGACCGCGGAGGGTGCTGCCGCTCCCTCCGCAGCCGACGAGTGTCCTGCTCAGCGGTAGTCGCCCCTCCAAGGCGACTTTCGACCCTGTCCAGGGTCTACCGGCGGGGGGAAACTGGCCGGCCAAGAGAGAAGACTCTTTGTGCGACCGCCTGCGCTGTAAACCGGAACCGGAAGTCCTGTCCTCTACCATCTTCTGGAGTTCATTTAAGCTCACGCCTACTGCTTCAGTGACTCCATCCAGCCACCACATTCTCTGTCATCCCCTTCTTCTATTGCCCTCAATCTTTCCCAGCATTAGGCTCTTCTCCAGTGAGTCCTTCCTTCTCATTAGGTGGCCAAAGTATTTGAGTTTCAACTTCAGGATCTGGCCTTCTAAAGAGCAGTCGGGGTTGATCTCCTCTAGGACTGACCGGTTTGAATGCCTTGCAGTCCAAGGGACTCGCAGGAGTCTTCTCCAGCACCATAGTTCAAATGCCTCAATTCTTTGGCGCTCAGCCTTTCTTATGGTCCCAAAGAGTAGACCTAATTATTTTGTTGAAAATATTCCAGATAGGCTCTTTGAATATGCCACCCCGAGGAGCTCCGTAAACTGTCTAAAATCTCAATCCAGCATTTTCTTTTATATATATATATATATTTCATACAGAAGAGTTAAAATTGCTTAATTTGGAAGCTTTAACTGGTATAAAATAATATGGAAAATAATCTGAAAATATTTTTTTATTTTCAGGATTCATTGTGTGAGAAAATAGAAAATTTCCCCAAAGAAACCAAAATAAGTTGCTTGGCAAAGGATGGGTATTTTCTGGAAAATTATATTCATCAGTGGAACCGCCGCCATCCAGTCTCCCAAAAAATTACCATTGAGTATTTGCAAGGAATTGCCAACCTCCGTCTATGCATGGATAGAGCTGCAGAGATGATCTTTGAACTTCACGAAACTTCAGGCAAGTGGATTATGGTAGCCACATGGAAATGCTAACTTTCCAGAGAACTCTCATAAGCAAGTTCTTATTCAGTGGGGAAAAAATGGGGGGGGGGATTTTTTTTTTTGTAAATACAAAACTTTGCAAGACAAATTCTCCATCTTTTTAGAACTGCTGTGGTATGATTGGGAATTAAATACCAACTTTTCTTCTTTCTGCAGACAATAGTGAAGATAAAGAAAAGCAAATCTACTTGGAAAAAGTGAGGCAGTTCTTCCATTGTATTCAGAATAACTGGCCAAACATTTACCTCGTGCGAAAGCTTACTAGCCAGTACGGGTTGGAATTCACACAGAAGCTTTTGAGTAACCACCAGTATCACTGGGTATTTCCATCAGAAATAATTGAAGAGCAACAGGTAATTCCAATATATTTCTGTTAACAACTTATAAATATTTCTGGAATAGCAATAGCTTCACAGTGCTTTATAGCCCTCTCTTAAGTGGCTTACAGAGTCAGCATATTGCCCCCCAACAATCTGGGTCCTCATTTTATCAACCTCGGAAGGATGGAAGGCTGAATCAACTTTGAGCCGGTTAGAGTCAAACTCCCGGCAGTGGAATGCCAAGTTAGCCTCTAATACTGCATTCAAACCATTGCGCCACCACACCTCTTCCAAAGACGGCTTTGAACAGATAAATGAATGGGTGTCAGAAGAAATTTTTTGAAAGGATCTTTGTCTTGCTGTGAGATATTAGTGTTAAAATAGAATGGCTGGAGAGGCAGCTAACTAAGATTAAACTGTCAAGCAGGTCTGAATGGCCAATGGATTCATATGCCTGTTTACTTTATCGATGACATAAAGTTTTAACTTTCAGAAGCTTCCAATTGTCCAACTTTCTAAAGAAAGTCTGAAAATCCCATTGACTATGGTAGGGACAAGTTAAATGAATGAGTGAATTAGTACATACAGTATGCCTTTAAGAGGTTTTTTTATTTTATTTTGTGGTTTGTGGCCTCAGACACTCCAACCTGGTCGCATTGATCGATTCCTGGTTTGTGGCAAAGACTACAAAGCCATACGCAATGCTGTGGGGGAAGCATTGATAAAATGCGAGACAGAAGTCATCGCAGCAGCCCTGAAGGTAACTTCTTTCTTTCTGAGCAGCTTAGCTCTTCTTCTTGGTTGGCAGGAAGGGGGCCTTCTCTGATTTGGTAATAAGCATAAAGTACTAGAGGATTTCTCAGATGCTCCATTGATTTCTGTTTCTATTAGCTATGCTGGACAAAAAAAGAGAGATTTTTGTTGATACTGTTTTTAAAGAGCCAAATGGCATTCTGGTATTTTTTCTTCAGTGTTTCTAGACAGTGTTAGATACCCATTTGGAAGGAAGTTTTACTGTAATTGTTTACAAATAAAAAACTATTCTTCCTTCAGAAATAGCTCATAGCCTGTTTGAGCCAGTGAACCCCTTTGGGATTTAATTATCATGGCAGCCATAGGGAAATTTACTCAATTTACTTAATCCTCTCTGTCATTCAAGATTACCTTATTTTGGTTTTTTGGGGGGGAGTCTGTGTGAATTTTTCAAAACAAAGCACTACACTGTAATCATTTCCTAATTTTATTTTCTGGGACCTGGAGGCATTCCTTCACAAAAAGTTGAAGCTCATGCTGGCATTTTTCATAGCAGTGTGCTTAGTTATCCATAACTGCTTTAATTAATAGAATCTGGGGAAAAACACAGTGGGGAATAAGAAATATGTACAAAGGATCTGAGTTTTAATCCACTATGGTCTTATCAGGATCATTGATTCTAATTAACACGATATCAGTGATTTATTTTGTAGAATGCTTTGTATATTATGTTTGATTGGTGTGGAAGAGAGATCGGCTTACAAAGAGAAACTCAAAAAGATAAAAAGTAATGCAGTCCGAATTACTTGCACTAGTGGTGGAATAAATGTGACTGCCAGATTGGAATAGAGATTCTTATGCAAATCTGTGCCATTCCCTTGCCTGGTTTTCCCTTTACAGTTGGTGAGAAAACTTTCACAAAACAGCTTGGTCTAGCTGCTTATAGGTTAGTCTAGGAGGATTTCAACTACTATGATTCAATACCTCTTTGGAATTTGGAGTGTAAGGCTGTGTTTTATTAATTCAGGTTTTATTCTGTGCTCTTAATCATTCTGTTGCCAGCCAAAGATGAAATCTGTACTCCTGATTATCTTGCCTCTTTTTAATAGTTTTGGTTATTTGTATCTTTCCCTTCAGGCATATAAGGACCGCAACTCTGCACCGGCAGTTCATTTTCTTTTGACTATCTTCAGAGAGCTCACATCACTGTATAGATGCAGAGACCCAAATGCTCACCCCAAGCAGAAGGTGAATTCGTTTTCCTTGTGATCTGCAAATAAGGGCTATTTTAGATGGAAAGGTCCTGCTAATCATAGAAACGACTGGGCTGAACTAAATATAGGTTGGTTGTGCACAAAACCAAGTGTTCTGTGTTTTCTCCTCAGGAAACTCACAGCAGCAGTTTTGAGCTCAGATCATTTCATGGTCAAACATTTTGCACATCCCGAATGGGTTGTGGTTTCTCTCAGCTGTTTCCATTTGGAAAATTTGTGACAAGGTTGTACCTGTAAACCAGACAAGGGCATTTTAAGGCCCATGGGTCACATCTGGCCCGTGGGCAGTCCCAGTCCAGCCCGTGGTGGTGGCATCGATGGCAGGGGGCTCGATGGCAGAGGGCAGGGCAGTGGTGGCAGGGGGCTGGGGGGCAGGGCAGTGGTGACCTTCCACAACAGTCTCAGTTTCTCATGTGGCTTCTTGGGAAAATTAATTGCCCGCCCCTGCTATAGACTAGATAGGATTTCCATATGCCTGTTTTCTGTATTGCTACTGGTGTTTTATGTTAGTGGATTCATACCTGTCCTGAGGTCTCTTAGTATTACTATATTGTAATTTTCCTAGAATCACTAAAGCAGGCAGCAAACAACTGCTGGTAACAAAGTGCAATAATATTACATGAATGAGTGTGTAAATAAGTAAATAATTAATCATTGTTATGTCACAGATTAAATCTTATTTACCTTTTTTTCCTCCTTTATTCAGCAATGTGATATACTTAAAGAATTCATCCGGAACTCCAGGGTTCTTCCATCTGCGAAACTGAAGGCATTTGCTGAATCTCTTGTGTCTAATCAGCTCCCCTTGCTGACCCTGCCCCCTCTGTCTTTCGGCCACAACACGATGGTGATTGAAATGGCAGTTCATACTGCAGTTGTTTTGTTTTGTGGCCAGAATCGAATCCTCGAACCTCTAAGGAATCTGGCATTCTCACCTAATACCATGCTGGTAAGGAAGTTCATGCTGGACTTCTTTTTAACTTAAAGTCTTTTTTTTTTTAAAATGCATCCTGCCTCTTTGTTAACTTGAATATTCAGTAAGATTAACAAGTACTATAATATGTAACAGATTTTTAAAAAATACAGAAATGAACAATGCTCAAATTAATGAGCAAGAAATCAAGGCCTAGAGAAAGCAGTTCTAGAGGCAGAGAGAGTGGGTATCAAACCCTCCATAACTTGGGAATGTTCTGTGGCAAGAGCCTCTCTTACATATTTTAACAACTGGGTGGATCCATCATGGGAGAGGCTGTCCTTCAGAGAACCACGCTGTAGGCCATTTAAAGCAGTGTTTCTTAATCTCGGTGACTTTAAGATGGGTGGACTTCAACTGGCTGGAGAATTCTGGGAGTTGAAGTCTACCCATCTTAAAAGTCGCCAAGGTTGAGAAACATTGATCATTAAATATAGCATTAAATATAAACACCAATCGCTTAAATTATGTTCGGGAAACATTTGGTATAGGTACAATGGAACTGCAGGATCTTTTACTGGTTAATAAATTGAATAACGTGCCAGTTAAACCTTTCAGACATTCTTCAGAGGTAATGCTGGGCAATAATAGTAGCACTTGACTTATATACCACTTCATAGTGCTTTACAGCCCTCTCTAGGCGGTTTACAGAGTCAGCCTATTGCCCCCAACAATCTGGGTCCTCGTTTTACTGAACTGGGAAGGATGGAAAGCTGAGTCAACCTTGAGCCGATCTGGATCGAACCTCTCGCAGTGAGCAGAATTAGCCTGCAATACTACATTCTAACCACTGCGCCATCATGACTCAAACAAACTAGCTTATTTCCTAGCTTCCCCTTTTGTTTATTTATATCTTTACAATTTCGAGATAATTCTCAGTGTTTACTTTTTAATTATATGAGAAAATGACTTTGGAGCAGTTAAATCAGTCAGAAATAATCACTGTGTATTATTTAATATCATGATTCCATTTTTCATTTGTTCTTTTACCAGAATGCTTTTCTGCCAACCATGCCAGAAGACATGTTGGCTCAAGCTATGCAGTGGCAGTTAATGGGAAGGGTTCATTGGTATAGTGAGTATCAACCTTTGGAGTATATGATGGGAAAGTCATAACAGAGAAATCCAGAATATAGATCTGAATAAACTTGGCTACAACCAGGAACATATTTTCATATGTCATAGGGATACAAGTAATGTCTATTTTAGTGATGGTCCTCAAATGATTAGCCTTCTGACCTACATGATGCTATTTAAGAAAATGTCGTAGGACTATAAGAGTATAGGTCTGGGGTGAAGGCGGCAGGGGTGGGCGTGAAGGGGTGGAGGAGAGAACTGTTGACAAAATCATAGCCATGAAGACAATGGCTAGTCATAAAAGACCATTTCATAGAAGGGCAAGCTAAAGCATGTAAAATGGAAATTAAACCTAAATGCAAGATAAAGGTGTCATTGAGCTCCAAAACACAAACCTGCTCTATTGAAACCAACTGTTCTCTTTCCACACTCAATCCTTATCTCCATCACAAATGTCTCTATGTAGGATTGCCCTCTCCCTTACACCCTTCCTTTTTATGAATATATATACAAGGCAGCCTTTTCCTTTCTTCTGTACCAATTGGCGTTACCAAGTCTAGTTCTGGTTTCTAGCTTCTTTATGAACCAAGGAGAGATTGATACATAATGACAAGAGGTTAAGAGCACGGCATTTTGTAGAGGAAATGAAGGTGTTAATTTAGTGCTGCCCATATTGTTCTACCTGCCAATTTAAACCATTTGCCGTGAGATCAGGGATGTCAATTTGTGATAGTTTAAAGAAGCTCACAACTATGATTTACAGAAATGGGAAATATTTGTAAAGAAGTTTACAAATAATCCTACCCACAACTTGACTATAAACTCATACTTGAAAAAATCCTTGAAGCCACTGAGTTAATGAATTCTAGAGTAAAAGATGGAGATGTCACCTTAAAACTACAAACTGAAGCCCAGACTCCAATTGATGAACTTACAATCCAAAAAATAATAGAAGAGGAACAAATTAATATCAAAGAGGATCCTACACAACAACAACCACAATTTACTGAGAACTTTGACATTCAAACTGTGATTTCAATGAAAGAACCTGCAACCAAAAAAATAACAGAAACTGAAGAAAGCAATGCTAAGATGGAGGACGCTAAAGATCAACAAACACAACATATTGAGAACTTAGATCAAACAACAATTACAACACCGGACATGACCTCCTATTTTAACCAGATGAAACTGGAAGAAGAAGAAGACCAGACTGAACCAATGACAAATATCTTAAATCAAACGTGGAGATTAGAACTATTAGGGCAACAATCTAATGACTACAAAGGGGCCAGTTCCTTTGAAAAGTTAATAACTGGATGTTCTCCCTTGATTCAAACAACACGGGTAGGAATGAAGGGAGACACATCTGAGGATTTAGAGGCACTGGCATGGAAGCCTGTTTGGCACAAAAAGAAAGGCAGAGTTGGATTTAAAAATGGAACTTCTTTCTCTTCCTCTTGTTTTTTTTTGTTGACTGATAATGGAAGAGCTTAAGATTTTACTTAATGGGCTAAGGAGATTTTTAAAGATATTGATTTAGTTAATATGTAAGACTTAGATCTATAAGGGAAATGAAAATTAGCTATTAGATTATAGCTTTGAATTGTAATATGAAAGTTGATTTGTGACTATAAAAGATATTTGTGAATGTAACTAACTGAATAATAGGTGTATTTTAGTTATGATAACTACTTTGTAATAGAATTAGAAAATTTTGGGTTACCCGAAGTTTAAACATTATGGATATTAAAGCCTAATTGGAATATGTTAATTGAAATTTAGGTAAAACTCAAAAACAGGACTTGGATATGTATATCTAAAATTATATTGACAAATGTATTGATTGATTGAGCTATAATTAGCAATGTTTTAACTTGAATCTGTTATAATAATTAAGGGAAATAGAGAGGGAATTTATAATGATGTAACCTGAGATATATATGAAAGACTTTGTTATTGGATTATTGACTACCCAACCAACACGCTGCTTCCTAAATATTTGGCTGTAAAATTGAAAAATTAATAAAACGTTACAAAAAAAAGTACAAAGATAAAAGGTACAAGTTAAAAGTAAAAACCAAAATTTAAAAAATAATCTTGAGGATTTCACAGGCAATCTTTCTGGTATTTAGTTAAGGAAAACATGATATGTTATTTGCATGCTGAATGTCTTTTTTTCCCCTTTGTTTTATCTATTTTTTACAATGTCATTAGCTTTTTGAAGTTAGATTATAATGATGAATCCTGAGAATAATTTAGAATTCTTGGCAGCATTGTACTGATTTACTTTTTGCTTTTCTTATTCAACTAGCATGTCCAAATGGTCACCCCTGTGTTATTGGAGAGGTAAGAAATGGAGAGAGCAAGGGAGGGAGGGAGATATATATATTTTTAAGCACATTGTAATTGGACTAAAATGAAACAGTGAAGAACTATTTTTGTTCTCTTTTTTAATATTTGCTTTTTTCCCCCAGTGTGGTCAACCTATGCATCGTAGTCGTTGTGTTGATTGTGGTGTTCAAGTTGGAGGTGAAAACCACAGGCCAGTGCTAAACTTCCAAAGAGCAAGGTTTGAATTTCAATTTCTTGGAATTCTGAGAGAAAATTTTATTTGTAAATGCCAATGAAAAAAATGAGGCATTTACTTTTGGGTATACAAGTAGTTTCCCTGCCTGGCAAATTAGTTTGAATATCAACTATGGACTCCTAATGTCAGTTTTCATTCTGAGTAGCTCTAGCTAATTTTGATCTTACTATGCCTACTCTCCTAGTCTCTTTGGTCTGAAGTCAGTTCATCAGTATTTATAACGTGATGAACCTAGCATGCAAAGGGATAGATATAAATGCAACCTTGCGTTCTTGCTGCTCTCTGAGCTTGGTTGTTGTCTTGCTGATGTTTCAGTACTCAAACTAGGTAACATCTGCAAGAAACATCTACAAGAAACATCTGCAAGACAACAACCAAGCTCAGAGAGCACCAAGGACCCCTCATTTCAACCCTGATCTACAAATATGGAAGAGTTTTGAGTTCAAAAAGGAGAGTGTTTCTATTGCTAGGCAAAGTTCACAAGGAAGTCAGTGGTTGTCAAACAAGCTAAAATTTCTGAGATTTCATAGAAAGGGTTTTCATATACTAAGAGCCAATTGCAACAGTTTCAAGTATGAGTCTATAACTGTTAGTTGTCATCAAGAGGTCTTCCAAATGGTGGAAGATTCTCACACATAGGCTGAGAGAAAACCCTTTTAGCATCCTAAAAGCTTAGAGATTTGATGGGATTCCCACCCTTTGTTTTTTGTTTATGATTACCACAGTCATAACACATTCATTCTCTGAGAGCTTTGTCAGTCCTTTTGAAATTATTTACTGTATTTTATGTCCTGCATTAGATTCTTGTAAAAGCACCACAACAAACTTGTCGCAATTGCTCCACCTATTTGTGAGCCCCATTTGGGAGCAGTAATTAAGAATTGCAGACCCTAAGGCAGCTGCAGCCTTTTCACCTACATTCCTCTTCTGGGCCAAGAATTTCTCTGGCGTCTTCACATCTTGTCTCAAGCATCTCCAGCTCCAAGGTTTTGCCACATTGCTGCCAGCACTTGGAAATCACTAGGAAAATTAAACCTTTTTGAAAGGTCTGGCCCATTTTTCCCATTCAGAGCAAAAATCAGGTGGCAGTTCTGGCAATGTACATCTTCTTCTTGAACTCTCCTCACTAGTTTCTTTCTCAAGAGGAACATGTTGCCTTGTGTACCCCAAAAACTGGATGCTTTCAATCCAGGTAGAGTTTCATTCCCTATTGATGCATGCACCTGATACTCTATCCTGCTTCTGTTCTTGGGGAAACCGCACCATCCTGTAAGTCCAGTCAGCATTCTTGTGGAGAGCTACTGCATAAGATATAGGAAAATGTACTTTTATTTTCTGAATTCTTCATCGTTTGAAATCCAGTAGTCCCTTATCTGGATAGTTTTGAGTGTTCTCTTAAGGCTTTTCCCATTGTTATAAAAATGATGAAGGGCATTCAGGACTGAGTTGTGGTCTCATACCATTTGTATGAATACGTACTAAATCTGATCCCTGTGGATGCTATCAGAATTATTTCTCCTGTAGTAGGTATCCATTCTCGTAACAAAATCTATTTATTCTACTTGAGTACTTACTGCATTATTGTTCCCCATCTTATTTTCTTCTTCTGTAACACCCTTTACCTTTCAATTTTTTTCCTTATGGAAAAATGGTTACCCTGTGTTTTCTTGGCTTGCTTTTACTTCTCCAATTCCAAAGTCTATGGAAAACTTCATTGAGAGAATTCATACTTTCTCTTTTCTGGAAATCAGCCATTGCTAACTGAAGAACTGTGATTCACTTAACAACTGTGGCAAGAAAGATCGTAAAATGGGGCAAAACTCACTTAACAACTGTCTCGCTTAGCAGCAGAAATTTTGGGCTCAATAGAGCTCATTAAGTCGAGGACTATCTCTATGACATTTCTAGTTGTTTGAGGAGCTGACATTACTCTTTAAAGCCCTAAGAGATTGACAGACAGACAATCTTAAGGCAGAGTGAGTACCAGTTGAGGAACTGGGGGTGCTTCTCAGCCTTCTGGCTTTCCAGGAGAAGCAGCAGGTTCTGTACTGATATGGTGATGCCAATGCTCTGCTTTTGGTTCCCCCCCCCCGGGTTTTAAAGATGAGAATGGGAGTAGGATCACTTCTATTTTCCCCAGAGAAATGGGATCATTTGGTGGCCAAATTCATCAGGGTGTATTAGGGAGGTGTAAAAGGGAGCACGGCTTCACAGGTTGCTCATGCCTGCTACAACCAGTCTCCATTGGCATCCATTGTCAAGAGGATCATCTTTCTGGCAGGCAAAGGAGAACCTTCCCTTGCGTTCTTCCCAGACTCTAAATTGCCTCCTGTCCAAAGCTGAATTTGCTTTTCATTCCCTTGGCATTAAGGCAATCAGAACATTGTTGAAAGAAAAATCTTCAGGGTCCAGTCCAAGCTGGGAATAAACAAAATGGAGACTGCTTTAGAAAGAAGGTTGTAGTTTATTGAAGAGCAGAGCCAGACAGAAATGAGGCTCTGGGAAAGTTGACCACATGTAGCTGGGAGTGGTGGGCTTTTATACCTTCTTGGGTGTTTGTGTTTGAGGTACTTCCTGTTTGAGGCTGTTCCTGTGTCATGAACTTTGACTTGAGGTTCAGTGTGCCCTTTTGGTATTCTGATGGTGGTGGGTTAATCCTATTATGTCCAAAAGGTCACGTCCTGCTTCGCTGGGGCTGATGGCTTTGTCCTGTGTTGGATTTTTTGGTGAGGGGTTGCTGGTTCTTATCCTATCACTCTGTTGTTATTAGCTATCAAATCTTACTCCAGGGGATTTTGAAGATACTGTCTTGAATGGGCTATCTGCAGGTAGTATTTGCTCATGAATGGGCCTCTGTCTTTCTGAATGGGATTATCAAATCTGCATTTCTACAGATCTGGCCTCTGAGTTTCTGGCTGGGGCTATTAAGAAAAACTGGGTCTGCTTTTCTGCCTTTAAGATCCTTTGGGGAAATATAATATTCTGCCTTTTTAATATTTCACAAACTATTTCCTTCTCTTGGGGGGGGGGGTGCTGTCCTGCCACAAAATGCATATCTCTTTTGACAGACTTCCTGTTGTTAATGAATTTAACATTAATTTTAGGAGTAATGTTCTTAACTATTTAGTTTCTGGGGTTTTTTTTTAAGAAAAAAAACCTAGCTGCCTCACTTCTTGAAGAGAAATGTGGAATACAAAGCCAGTGAACTGCTATAAAATGTAAAATGATTCTGGGATTTTGTCATTATTCCTTTGTGAATTTTTGCAAGATTTTAGCTTTTTCTAGAAAAATTGTTAATGTAATTTTGGGTGCTCTGTATGTTGCTTGAGGAGCAACAGTCAAAGTATTTCCTATATCCTCCAAAATGCCTTCCTTATGGGAAGCAACACTAAGGCGCTTGATTTTTTTTCTCCGTTTTATTGTGGAAGCAACCATTCCATAGCACTTACAGTTTTTGAGTGAGATTGCAGTGAATTAGCAAGACTTCAGGACTGTAGATTTCTACAGAGACAATTGTGCTCAGTCCACTCTGAGATAAAAGATGGGGGTATTTTTTTTCCTGTAAGTTTATTTGCTTACAGCAAATTTTTCAGATTATTTTCTGTCTCTGTGCTTAGACATGGAATGTAACTGGGGAAACGTTACACCATCACCATCTTCTTGCTTTCCTGTCATATAGGAGAAAATGGTTCTTTTGTATACACAAAGCAAGGCAAAGTACCAAGCGTTCCATTTTTAGTTTTGTTAGTCATTTGAATCCTGTTGCCTAACTCCCAAGTTTGTTGCTTTCATCACATTTTTCGGGTACAAGAAAAAATAGTTTGAGGACCTCTACTAAATTCTATTTTTGCATCTACATTATTTGGCTGCAGGCTTCCCAATAATAATTACAGCAGCCAACTACTTGTGCATTCTTCTGTGTATCTCAAACATCTCATTTAGATGCTTCTGAATGATTGATACTTCAGGATGTCTGCACAGATTAGCCAACCATCTTTCTGCCTTTTTCTGCTGTACTAATTAGGCCAACCTGGGATAATGCAGCAGTCACTGCTTTCAGATGGTATTTGATACTACCACCCCTTTTTCTTTCCATAACTCAGGAATATAAGAACAAAACCAAAAGGGGAGGGGAAATCTTTTCTTTTCCTGCCAATTGAAAAACCCAAGGTCAGCATAAACCCATAATCTAGTAATACGTTTGGGGAAGCTTAGGCATTCTGAGGCAAGTTCCCCTACAATTGGCATCAAAGCTATCTGTTTAAACAGTTCTGAAAGTTTTAAGATTACAACAACAAAGAATACCATAGATGGCTGTTAAAGTAGAAAAAATGAGACTTAAGAATAGGTAGGTATTAATTTAAGTTTCTGGGAGAGAATCAACTTTGACAGAAACTAGGGTTAAGCACACACTAAAAAAAATCAAACCCTAAAGAAAATCAAATTCTCTCTAGTACTCACTGCAGCTAGAAATTTCTGTGAGCCCAATTTCTTCCTGAGTCATGGAAGAAATTACAGTGTGTTCCAAAGGGGAATCAAAAGAAAAAAAGTCTCCATTAAACTCCTGATTTGCTATCTAGTTTACCACTCATTGTGGATGCTTTTCTTTCTAAATGGAATATTTAGAATTCACACTGTTAGAGGTACCTGTCACATCTCCTTTTGAATTCAACACTATTAGCATGTAATTCAGAAGATAATCTGGACTAATAATGAGTTGTTTTTTGTTTCCCCTTTCTCCTGAAATTTCTCTGTATCAGTCCATTCTATTCCCTCATGACCCATCCCATCCCTGAACAAAACGAACAGAATATTTGTTTTAAGATGCTTGCTAGGATTACTTCAGCAATCATATAATGTATTTAATTTGGTTTGCAACAGTTCCTTAGAGAAAGTAAATACGGCTAGAATGGAACGGAACGGAACGGAATAATAACTTTATTGTCATTTTGAATGTACACTAATCGGCATACATTAAAATGAAATTTCGTTGCATACAGTTCTCAAAGGGTCACCACCTCCAATATACACTACATAAATATGACAAAAATAAATAAATAAATACAGAATTATGCATATACCCACATACATTATATGACACAGAGAAACAAGAATCTTTCTGTGTATTACATAATATAAAGATAGTCCTCACTTAGAACCACAATTGGGCCCAAAGTTCTTGTTGTTAAGCAAGACAGCTAAGTGAGTTTTGCCCCATTTTACAACTTTTCTTGTCGCAGTTGTTAAGTGATTCATTCGAGTTGTTAAGCTAGTAACAAAGTTGTTAAGTGAATTTGGCATCCCATCATAAATATAAACCAATTGCCAAGCCTCCTAATTTTGATAATGTAACCAGTGGTGGGATTCAAATACCTGAACATCCGGTTCTCTGTGTGGATGCAGGCCTGGGCCTCCGAGGACTGGAATGGACTTACGGAAGTGACATCTATGCACTTCCTGTGGGCTGTTCTAGGCCTGGGAGGCCTCCTCCAAGGCCTAGAACAGACTTCCGGAAGTGACATCAACGCACTTCTGGCGGGCCGTTCTAGGCCTGGGAGGCCTCCACCTGGCCTCTGAGGCCTAGAACGGACTTCCAGAAGCAGCATGGGTTCAGCCGGTTCTCCAAACTCAACAAAATTTAGCTACCGGTTCTACTGAACCTGTGGAAACTGGCTGAATCCCACCACTGAATGTAACCCTGGGGATGCTGTAATGGTCGTAAGTGTGAAAAATGGTCATAAGTCACTTTTTTTCATTGCTGTTGTAACTTCAAGCAATCACTAAATGAATGGTGGTAAGTTGAGGACTACCTATATCTACCCAATTTTGGTTGATAAATACTTTTTTATAATTCTCATTATCTGGAAATCATTGCAAAATAATAGGAAAATGTGCAAATTTCCCTGTGTGATATCTTTGCAGCAATATTCAGGACAGGACACAAACGGGCCACATACTTGGAGATCCTAGGAAAAGGGATCCAGTGATCACACCAGAGAGGGAGTTGTCTCCAGCCGCCCTAATTCTGATTCGCTTGCTCACTCATTTGGCATTGCTTCTGGGAGCCTCAAATGATGCCCAGGTATTTGTTTTGCACAGAAATTGCAAGTTACCTGCTTTTTTCTGAAATGCAGTATACCCAAACACACGATGACTTATCTAAAATGGAATTACTTGGAAAAATCAGGTTTTCTCAGTATTACGAAAAGAAATAATTATAGATGCTAAGAATACAAGGCCATAATCATAGCCATGTTATAGTAATATAGTACTAATTATAAAATAACAATTTCATTAAAGCAGCATAACTACAATTCTGTGTTTAATAATCATGGAGCATAAGACGCCCATGCATGCTTCAAAGTTGCCAGGAAGCAAAGTGGAGATCATGATATTCTAGAGCAGAGTTTTTCAAACTTGGCAACTTGAAGATGTGTACACCCATCCAGCATGCTTAAAGTTGCCAAGTTTGAAAATCACTACTCTGGATGAAGTCTTATAGTTTCCTTTCCCTCAGATACTTGGCTTCACTTCTTTCACACCCATCCTGCTTTCAAAAGTGACCTGCATATGTCCACCTTAGACTAGAATTAGCTGCAAATGTGATTTGCTTAATCAAATCTGTAGTTGGCTATTCTCTGTAGTTAGGGGCTGTAGTTAGCTATTCTCCGACTTGCATTCTTGGCAAAAAGTATACAACCTGAAATGTCGGGGGTATTTTTGTTTTTGATGTGAGTGCTCATTGCCCATAGAGAAATATTGTTGATATTTTTAATAACACATTGAAAATAATTTGCATTTCAGAACTCAGTGAAAAATGTAATCATGTAGCTGTTCAAAATTGTTTTTCACTCAATTCTAAAATACAGATTCCTTTAGTTTCAATGCGTTACCAAAAATATCAGTAATGCTTCTATGGGCAATGAGCACTAGCACCAAAAACAAAAACACCCCAGGCATCTCAGGTCGCACACTCTTTGCCAAGAATGCAAGTCAGAGAACCAAGATGTTGGACTGGCACTTGGAAAACTCAAGCTTAAATCTATCTTCAGCCATAGAATTTGCTGGGTGATTATCATTCCAACTTACTTTTCAGGGTTGTTATTACAGGAAAAATGGAAGGAGGGAGCCCTGTCTTATACCAGTTTGAGCTGTTTGTGGAAAGATGGAATAGAAATCTTAACAAATCAATAGATTGAAAGAGTAGTGCTTGATTGTGGTAGCAGAAAATTAAAGTCAAGAGAATTGTGGGCTCCCCTTATATAATAGTGTTGTATTCATGTATTTGTAAGTTAAAGGGATATATTTAAAATATTTGCTTAAGTACCTACCTTTCTGATTAAATGTTCATTCACAAGTCATGTAGACAAGAATTCTGAATAGTAGGTTCTGTTGTTTCAGTCTGTCTTGCAGATCATAAAGCCACAGGTTCAGGATCCAGTAAACTTCTTGCTGCTGCATATTAATAAAGACATAGAGCAGCTGATGAATACTCTTGGGAAGAGTGCTGATGAAACCACTAATGTCATCCATCTCATTCTGTGTAGCCTTTCCAAGGACCAACATGCAGGACAATGTAAGGAGAGCAGCTTGCCGAATGTTGCTTACATTTCAAGACATAAGATTGCAGCACATGGTTTAATAATATACTTTAAAGCAGGGGTCTTCAAACTTGGCCCTTTTATGACTTGTGGACTTCAACTCCCAGAATTCCTCTGGGAGTTGAAGTCCACAAGTCATAAAAGGGCCAGGTTTGAAGACCCCTGCTTTAAAGGAACTGGGAGGAGCAGTGATCAAGAGTGATTAAATATACCCGTAAGAAATTACTGTCAGTGGGTGATTGGCATACTTTTGGCTTTTCGTCTGATTTCACAGTCACACTCATTTCATTAAGGAATTTAGATGTGTTAGATAACTTATGTATTTCCAAAAAGTCTTTGATGATATTTCCTCATTAATCTGCATAATACTGCATGATAATTGTTGTGATAATAAACAATGAGAGGGAGAAAAAATAATGGTGTGTAAAACCCACCAATATTTTCTGTGGACATATTTTTTTTACAACCCAGTAACTTGCATTGTTCGTTTTAAATCTTGAGCCCACTGAATTCCATGTGGTTTCTTGTATAAGTTTGGAGAAATCACTTCTATATCTGTAATTCAACTGTACGTCGAAGTGTTTCACTGTGGAAAGAATATGTAGTCCATGCAGAACTCTTTGTACTATTCTCTTGTCACAATAGCATATAAGGAAGAAAACGGGTTTATTTTATTTCAGAAATCTCTGAGTTTTTCTTCTGAGTCAAAGAAGCAAAATAACTGGCTGGTTGGGGGCCAAATAAATGCAATAAATCTTTTGCAGGGCCAGTACGTTTTGACAGTCAGCTTTCCACGAAGCAGTACAGAAACAGTTGGGAAGAAAATGTTGCACGCACCATTATTCTACCTGAACTAAAGGTAAGAAAAAGGAAAAAATGCTTCCAAAGAATACATTTGTTAGTCAAGACAAATAATAGATATAAAACTATAAATTATTTATTATGAATTTCTCTCTCTCCTCTCTATATATACCTGTGTGTGTTTGTGTCTGTATCTGAATAAGTGAGAAAGGTGACAGCTAATTCAGCTAAACAATTGTAGGCAACAATATTCAGTAATTTTAGAAAGGATTTCTAGCATGCTGTTAACAAGCCAGGCTGAATTTTAAATTAAAGTAGGTTTTATATGCTTTATAGCGTATAAACAGTGACACTGGGCAAAATGTAGATTAGACATAAGAAAAACAGTATGTGTTCTTTTTCTGTGCTGAAGACACAAAGTCAGCTGGCAATACTATCTTTACATCATATTAATGTTATATAAAGCTATTAGTTGGGGCGCTATCATGTGTTATATTAGCAGTATGAAACATCAATTGCTAGAAAATAAGAAATTGCTGCTATCTTCCTCAATGATCTGAAATAAGCAAGGTATTAATTAGTTCTGTTTAATTAATTAAGTACGCTTGTGAGGTTTTCTTCATTAGTTTTGAGTATAATTCATGCCAAAAAGAGAGAGAGTTGGCATATCCTCCATTTTAACTTTCCCCCAATCCTACACTTAAGAATGAATATATATATATACAGCCTTGCATAGAGGCAAACTCAGCATCCCCATGATAACTATAGTGCTTGGGGTGAGCTCTGGATATTGTATAGAGCTGTGTTCCAGATCACAACAAACAAGGAAGATAATGTGTCAGGCTCTCAGGAACCAGGAACAACACATGGAGTTAATCCTGAGTTGTTTCCTTCACCTATATACAGGGTTTTGCTAGACTAAAGCAACTATCTGCATGGCTACATATATACTCTATATATCTATAGAGTACTCCCTATACTGCGGAGGAGGTTTTTTAATCCTCTTCCTGCCGACCAAACTTTACAATCTCTGCTGCCTGTTTCCCCTTTGGAAAGCAGCCCCAAACTACGTTCCACCAGATATTGAGACACCTTTTGTACCTTACCATGGTTTTAGTTTTTTAGCTCGATCCAGAATTTGGCAAAAGCTGACCTTTTCTATAGCTCTTATTCAGAATAGAGACCTACGAGACACATTTCAGAACCACAGTTTTGAACTATAGCTTTTAAGAAATTATCATTCAGCTTTTGAAAGCTCAGGATATTTGAATTAAGAAAGTTACCAAGGTCAGTCACTCAAGTTATCATTACAGCTGTGCAGATTCCTGGGTGAATTCTATAATTCTGATATTGCTTTAAAAAAGTTGTTTTTATGCATTCTGTTTTTATGATGCATGCCATGTTTTCTAAGCAGCTTTTGGATAAAGCACTTCTGGACTTGAATAAACAAATCAGTGAAGATGAAAGACTTTCTTCCAACCCTGTAGTGAAAATTATTTATGGGGACCCTACAGTCTTCCTAACCCGTCTTCCTAAGGACAATACTATACACTCCTCTCGGATATGGAGTTGCAAGAAGAGGATCTCAGTCGAGCATCTGGCTCACATTGTCCAACTGAAAGGTGGCAAGGATACTGTGCCCATCTTGCAGAAATTTTTGCAAAAGGTGAGCATGTCAGGTCATGGGATCTGTGAAACAGAAAATATGCATTGCTGGAATCTAGTTGTCAGCTGCTTGTCCTAATTAATTGTCCAACACAAAAACTTGTGTCTGCCGTCTCTTTTTGTTTTAGTTTTATTAATGTAACCACTTTGATCTAGGAGCAGAAATTCTTTTGTCAGCTGCTTGTCAAAAGCCGAGCTACATCAAACCGTGCAGAAACTTTGAAATATTAACATCACAGCTGCAACATAAGAAACCTCTGTGCTGGTGTTTCTATAACGCTGTCATCCAGAGACCCAAATCTATTCTAAACTTTGAAGGTGCTGAGTCCTGTCAGATTTAGATGAGGCTAGCGTTTTTTAAATTCATGCTTGCACATGTGAAATTAATTTGTTGTTGTTGTTAGTTGCGAAGTCGTGTCTGACCCATCGCGCCCCCAATGACAACGTTCCTCCAGGCCTTCCTGTCCTCTACCATCTTCTGGAGTCTATTTAAATTAATAGTAAAACTTAATGATGGGACAAATACATGGTTGTTTGATCATTTACTTGCTAATCCAGCTGCTTTCTGGATCATCCACAGAAATCAGCTGCTTTATACCCTTGTAGCGGGAATGGGCAGGAATAAACTAAATCACAGAATCACTTCTCTTAACTGGATGTGGTGGTGGGAGAAATTATTGTTGTCTTATTTTTGATTAAGAGAAAAAAAAATGTCATGCTAATTGCATGTGAATCTCTGTTGTGTGCATCAGGCAAACAGTTGAAAACAAATCAACAATCTTGGCTACTACCTTTTAGTTAAAAGAAAGAAAGAAAGGAAATGTCTTATTAGGGCCAGCTCTTTCTTGAGAGTGGGCATCGTCATCACAAATAATATTGCGTTATTAAAGTTGAATCAATGTAAAACTAACTTTAGCTCAAGAGATTTATTCACAAACATTGCACATTCTCCAGTGCCCATCTAAATGGTGTCCAAACCCATGCAGAGTTGCTCGAACAGGAGGTTGGTCTAGAGGACCTCTAAATTTCTTTCCAACCCTATCTATGTTCTATGTTTAGAAGGTTTTTAAATTCACTTGTTGTCAACAACATTAAAGTGCAATGTGCATCTTCTGGCTAAAAAGAATTTACAATCTAAAAGCAAGTGTTGAGGACTGGGTTGTCAGTTGATTGCTTTCCCAAAGGTAGAACAAGGATAGAAAGAGGAACAATCAGTATTTGTGTTAATGAAGTGTAAGAGGGAACAAGTTCATGTCTGAAATACTACATTTGTTGATGATGCAGCAGCTACTTATTATCACACACCTTTCTAAATTGTCAACAATATTACTTTCCCAGCTTCATGGACAAATTTCAGGATTTTTCAGAACAGAAAGTGAATATCAATGTTGATTAATGTTGATCTGTTAACCTTATCCATGTGCAAAACCAGGAGCACATGCCTTCAATGATGTCCCACCTTTGAGAAAACCAGATTTTATGTATGCATATGTGTGTGTACATAAATTAAACTTATACAAACTAAATGTATAAAGTATGTACGGTATTCTTTCTTGATAGTTAACTTGTATTAATTCCTAAAGACTTGGCTTCTGCTTTCTGATTTGACCTTTTCTGCCTTTAGGAAGCTGAATTGAGGCAGGTGAAATTTCTGCCAGAAATTCTTGCTCTGCAGAAAGACTTGGTGAAGAGATTTCAGAACATCTCAGAAATTGAGCATCGCACAATTGAAGATTTTCTCAGCAGTTTTTCCTCAGGTGAGATTCTCTCTTGCTCTCTGGTTAGACAGCAAAGTATAAGAGCATTAAAGTATTTACTTAATACCAAGCATATTTAGTAAATGTGTTTAGCTGATTGGAGAGTATTAATCTGTGCAAAGTCTGTGCTTAGCAAGCGTTGCAAACCTCGGTAAGGAAAGGAAAGGAAAATGGGATCGATCCCAGTTGCTCTGAGCTTCCTCCTGTGTGCAGGAAAGGGATGCTTTGATACAGATATAAGCAATCCCTTCTTCCTTCTGTATGGAAGGCAGCTCTTGAGGGCATCCAGGAGTTGAGTTCACAAAAAGGGCTCCCCCTGCCAGAAGCCTCCCTGTTGACCCCAACTGGCCTTCTGAGGATTTAGGAAGGAAACAGTCTGGCTTTTGGGCCAATGATGCCCCATATTTTTTTTATCAACTTGATTACTGGCACAAATCATTTAAATTTGCCTTTTCTTCATTTCCTTGTTCTGTGATAGTACATCATCAGGACTGATGCAACCTAGATCAAACAAAACTAGTGTTTTGAAACTTCTCATTCAATGTGGGAACCAGGTACATAAATGCCTCCTCTCCATTTAGCGGTCCTCCACTTAGGATTAGTTATTTAATGAGAGCAAAAAGGGCTGCCTGCTGAGGGAGGAGGGGAACTGCTTCTTTGGGCTGCAAAACTGGAGCACAGATCGTGAAGGTCTGGACCTCCACTTCTGCAGCTCTTTGGAGGAGTTCTCTTCCCTGCATGGAAGGGAGGGGAAGTCTTCTGAAGGGCTGCAGAAACAGAGGTCAGATCTCAAGAGGTCTGTTTTTGTACCTCCTTGAAGAAGTTCTCCTCTGTGCATAGAAAGGAGGGTAACTCTTCCAAAGAGCTACCAAAACGGAGGTTATACATCGAAGATCTGAGCCCCATTTCTGCAGCCCCTCAGACGAATTCCCCTTTGCACACAGAGGCAACCCAAACTCCGGTGGGATGGAGAAATGAAGCTCAGATCCCGAAGATCCTAGTTCTGTTCCTGCAGCCAGCCAGAGCACTTATCTTCTGCATATGGAGGGAAGGTGAATTCCTCCAGCAGACTGCAGAAATGAAGCTTGATCTTCAGGATCCAGGCTTCGTTTCTGCGGTCCACCACAGAGGTTCCTTTCTGCACAGAGGTGGTGGTAGAAAGAATCCTGTGGCAGCCTGTATAAATGAAGGTTGGATCCTGAAGATCCAAGCTTTGTTTCTGCAAGTTACTACAAGAGTTCCCTTCCACTCATGGAGGGAAATTGCTGGCCCTCCTTCAGCAGGCAGGTCTAGCACTCTGTCCGCTTAACAACTTGCACAGTTGCTTAATGACCGCAACTGGGAGAGCTGGGATTGCAGTCATTGAGCGAAGGTGTCATGTGGGCGTCTGATTAATGACCACTTTGTTCAGCGACCAAGATTCTGGTCCCAATTGTGATCATAAATTGAGAGCTACCAGTAGATCATGACTAAGGATAAAGACTTAATGGATTTCACGTCGTCCTGTTGGGGTGGTTAGGCATCTTCCCAGATTATAGATCTCTTTCTGAAGTATATACTAGCTAAATTAAACCTTTGAGTTAAATGCCCCAGAGCTACTAGGGCCATTGGGGTTGTCAGGGATGAAATAATAAGTGTGACTGACAGCCATAAGAAATGGTGTGGTATCTTGTGCTGGATAGATCTTAGCCTGCTGCAGCAGAGTTCTTTTTATTATCTCTTTTTTTTTAATCAGAAAGCAA
Organism: Azemiops feae; assembly: GCA_023970755.1. Lineage (NCBI taxonomy): Eukaryota > Metazoa > Chordata > Lepidosauria > Squamata > Viperidae > Azemiops > Azemiops feae. The sequence continues at coordinate 15,448 of JALGBA010001038.1, read as the reverse complement.
CACATTTTGGCAATATCCCATCTGTTTTTACTCTGTTTCTTGCATTCTCTAGGAGGTGTCAGATTACTAATGAAAGGCAGAGTGGAAAAATTTATGGATGTGTGGAACAAGCTCAGATTGTCCATAGAAACAAATGGTGAGACTCGAGCTTACTTTATCAGTCAGATCAAATGGGAACAATAAGGGATTCCTTGATACTACCAAAAGAAAAAAGCCATGTTTTATTATCTTCAACTGGCCTACAGACTGTAGCCCATAAAGCTGAAGCTGTAGCTCTCTAAAATTTGCTGATCTCATGCATCCTTGATCATTGGCCGTGCAATTAGGGGTGGGGGTGGGGGGCTGAAGGAATTGTACATCAGTAATATCTGGGGGAGGGCACATGTGAGGGCAATAAATCATTATATAAGCCAGAAGTGATTCAGAAACAAAGGGGAGTATTCAACAGTAAGATGGCATCTCTGGCTTCCAAAGTTTTCTGGTTTCCTTCTCCCCTGCAGGTCAAATTAAGCTTCCTAAAGATTATTGCAGTTCGGACCGCACTGTGAAAGATCCATTTGAAATCCTTTTGCCTCGTCGGAGAGGTCTAGGCCTTTGTGCCACATCATTGGTCAGCTACCTCATTCAGTTGCACAATGATTTCGTCAACACCATAGCAAATGATTCAACGGATGCCAATAGGTATGCAGTTCTCTGTTCTCCCTGCAGCTGACAGATACTGCTGAATAAACAGCATAGTTGGTTTTCTCTTCTTTTCCCTTCTTACTTCTCAACAGATACTCTGTCAGCCCTGCTGAAGTGGCCGATCTGCACATGATCAGTTATGAAGTAGAAAAGGATTTGATCCCAGTCATCCTGTCCAACTGCCAGTATAGCGTGCAGAAAGGAGGAGAGGCCCTGCAGGAATTTGACCTGGAAAAAATCGAACAGCAAGTTGTCAGTAGATTCCTACAAGGGAAGCCCAGGATCACATTGCAGGTATGTGCACCGTGATCATATTTTCTTGGGGGGAAAAATAAAGGACAAACCTGAAAGGGGGCAAATCTGAAAGAGGAACATCAGGATTAAAAAAAGATAATTCTATATGTTTATAATTTTGCTTTACAGAAGAAAATTCAAGAGCAAAACCAAGAAAACAAATACATAAATCTAAAGGACAGCTGTCTGAAATAAAAGACTGTCCTTTTTAATAAAGGACATATGGGGACTGTCAGGATGCACCATAGAAATGTGAAGCAACTAGTTAGTGTTCTGGAGCCTGTAAGATCCAAACTGCTAGTCCAGAAGATACTCTTACAAACTGTTGACCCAGCATTTGCTTTGTTCCCTTTCTTAATAGGGCATACCCACACTGATACACAGATGTGACCAAAACTATGAGCATCTGTTCAGCAATATCAAGACAAAGCTGAAAACTCAGGTGAGTTTTTGAAAAGAGAAAAAGACAAGCAAATCTCACTGTCGTTCCATTTTGTGCTTATTTACTTGATTGTAAACCATGGGGTGTTCAATATGCATTGCTTATAGGAAGGTGTGTGTTTACTGTGCTGGAGTAGTATAACTCTGGCCAGAGCATATATTAGCTTAAGAACTGTGTTAGAGCATTTAAAGGGTTAAACGCTGTCTCCTTAAGAGATGGCTTCTAGGGAATGTAGTCTAGTTGTTAGTCCTATATCTTATCTAGTCAGTGGGAGGGGCTTCAAGGTTTATGACAGGATGTCCTGGCTACGTACCAGGGTTGTAAAGCCTTTGTTTTAATCAAGCATCATGCACGCATTGATTGGCATCCGTAACCATGCCTAGCTGAGACGGGAAATTATTCCTTTTTTACCTACGAAAATGGACAGATATGCAAATGACCGAATGTATCTACTGCAAAGTAAGTCTCTGCTTAGAATTCCTGGACAATAAATATTTGTTTAAAACCATTTCGTGGAGTTTATGCTATCTGGATCAGAACTATAACGCATCTCAGTTCATGGTTCCAGAAAAGTAAAAAAGGAATAATTCAACTCTATGCATCTGCTTGGCAAAAGTAAAAAAGGAGATATTATTACTCTCCATGCTTGACAAAAAACTAAAGCTGTATCTTTAACTGGCTGCTTGCTAGCAACATTCCCAGAACTCCTGCATATAACGCATCCATACATCTGCTTGGCTGGAGTAAGAAGGATTAAAAATTGATCTCCATGCCTCAGGAAAACAATTAAAGCTGTGCCTTTACGCAAAGGTGAAAAGAGAGACTTTAAACTGAAGCAAACCTCTTCCTCCCCCCTTTCTTTTGCATGCAAACCAGCGTGATTAGAATGCCAGGAATGTGTTGCTGGGGAGTGAAGAGATGTGTGTGTGTTGAAGGAATGCCTTTCCAACAGAAAGGAAGTAATTAAGCTCAAAGTAAATAGAGATAAATTTACTTTTCCAACCGAAAGAGGTTGTCTCTTTGATGAAAGTAAGAAAGAATTCTGTTTCAGTTTGACTTGAGAAATTATTCAGAACTGGCTTAACAGACAAGCTAACAAAGGAATACCCCTCGTGAAGTCATCGCTTATCAGCCGGGTCGTAAATAGGGCAATTAATTGCTATGACAACTGGCTATTGCTGGGTGAAAGAGACCCCTCCCGTTGAGATGCCGGCAGAGAAAGAAACGATTCAAGCTTGTGTTAACAGCACAGTGCACCCTGGTGGCCAAAGAGGGAACTTCGCTGAAGTCTCTACCCACCCAGACAGTGCGCCCTAGTGGTCAAAGAGGGAACTTCCCTGAAGTCTTTACCCACACAGACAGTGCACCCTGGTGGCCAAAGAGGAAACTTGCCTGAAGTCTTTACCCACACAGACAGTGCACCCTGGTGGCCAAAGAGGGAACTTCGCTAAAGTCTCCAGAAAATTTACTGTTCAGTTGAAGTAATTTTATCTATTTTATTTATCTTGGGAGTCTTACTTATTACTTAGTAGAAAAAACATGGTATGGAGGTTGAACAATGGTGAAAGCAGCAGCTTGCTTGAATATGTGTGCAGTTTTACATTGCTTGCATGCCCTGAAGAGGTGTCAGATGGCATAAGTGCCTTTTTTATAGAAAAATGTTTCAGGAATAAAATACCAGTTGATCTTATCTCCTTCTATTACAGAGTTCTCTTTCAAGTTCTAAAATGGGCATGATCAGAGGGGACTTGGTGTCGTACACTGACATCTGTGATGCACTCTCGGTCACTGAAATTATTTTAGGATTCTTGGCTACAACTGGAGGTGACTCACATATGACTTTGACTGATTACACTGAAAAAGTCCTGCGGATGAGCAATCAGATAAGTCTTCCAGTGATGAAGGTGAGTGCAGGGGATCAGAGGCTCACCTTTCGTCTCTGCAAGATGAAAGAGAAAAGCCAGTGAGGCTGAGGCTATATGCTGCATGTGTAGCTCAGACTGAGAAAGGAAGCTGACGTTTTCCTCACTTAGTTCGGATCTCTACTATTCTGATCACTGAAGAACGTTTCTAAACATGTTCATGAGTGGTAAATATCGGTCTTCTTGAGATTATAGTAGAGAATTATCCTTTTAATTGGACTGTGCTTTGGTAGTGTTCAGGTGGTGGAAAGGAAAAGCATAGTACGACTGGAGAGCCTAAAAAGATCCCTGATGGATCAAGTAAGTGCATTTCAAACAGGTTATTTACTTACAAGCAATTTATAAGTAAAACAAATACATCCCACTGTTTCTACTGGCAGCCAATGGCCATTACCACATTTTAAGTAGTACTTTCTAGGATTTATTAAGCAAATTTCCAGGTTGACCAATTATAACAACTATAAGTAACTTAACATCTCTGGACATAAAATAAAGAATAACACCCAAAAGATGTATCATCCAGAGGAAACAGTAGAGATAAAAAACCGAGTGCATAGAACATCTTATTTCTAAATGTGAAATTTAATTAAATCTTAACTTCAAAGCTGGGCTTTTGAGTGCAAAACAGATCATTTTTAATTATTGAGAAAATGCTTGAAATATGGATGTTCTGAAATTCTGTTCCAGACTCAAACACTATTCAGAAGAATTCCGTTTAACAATTGGAATAGTTTGAAATCTCAAGATAGGAAACATTACTAAATTAATATTTGAAATATTTCATGGCAAAACATTTTGTGCACCCCGGCTTCTAATTTTTTAATTATATTTGATCTTGCTGCTTATAGTTAAATGTAATATTATAATTAGTCCTACCTTTTAAAAAGTCTATTCTTTGTCTAGAAGACTACTGCCTTTACCAACTGGAGCATTGCTATAGTCACCTAGAAAAACCCCTTTCCATTGTTATAATCACCTAGAAAAACCTCTTTCTTCCCAGGATAGCCCTAGACTGGGCCAAGACATTATGGTGCCAGAGATGTAATCCACAATATACAATCTAGGTGCCCTTGAATTATAAGGTGTTGAGAGGCAGTGCGGAATGTTCGTTGTGCTTTAGCATCAGCTGTCTCATACAAGAGTTGAGTTTGGTGTTGGTCTGCACAGAATTTACATGAAAAATGTTGGCAAGTGCTCTTCCCATTAAAAGATTTCTAGAATTTATTAGAAAAGTTAATATTAATATTTGGCTTTATTGCCTAAATGGCCATCCGTGAATGCCATTTAGAAATACGTTTGCTTTATCATTTGCAAAATAACCTTTTATGTTTGTGTATGTTCGTATTTCTTTTAGGCACTGAGCCGATGTCAGCTAAAGCATGCCATTTCATTGTGGCAGCTCCTTTCTAGTCATAAATCAGAACAGCTGCTGCATTTGAAAAAGGTAGGATGTGGATAAGGATGTGCTCGCTAGACACTTTTTGTCGCTGTTTTCTCTCCGCTCCCCGCTTAACTATTTCTCTCCGTCTCTTCCTCATAATGTATTATCCAGGATCCTTTTGGAGAGATCAGCGCAGACTATAAAGAGGAACTCACAGTGGATAGTATCGATCTTCTCAAAGCTTTCCTCACCCAGACAGCGCTGGAGTCCTTCCTTCAAGAGTTGCATGAAATGATCATGCTGAAATTGAAACATGCCAGAACTGGAGAAGAGTACAGCCCTACCTGGAGGTAAGAGTGTGAGCAGCCCAATCCCTTTTATAGTGAAATACATCCTGTTTTGCAGAGTATCTTACTGCTTTGGGCTTATTGGTTTTCTTTTTTTCCAGCCTGAAAGAAGCATTTATTCCATATCTTGAAGGAAAAGGTAGCAGTGAGCTTCAGGACTTGGATGATATGTTCCCAGAAGATATCCAGGTTTCCCAGTGTATTGCTGCCTGGAAAACAGCTGCTACTCTGAAACGGGGTGGATGCGGTCCAGGAAATTAATCCAGACACTTTCCCACTCTTCCTCACTCTTCACTGATGAGCAGAGCAGTGTGTTTAATTGTTGGTTTTTCTTTATACTTGTACAAAAAGAAAGGAAGGAGATAACCAATTTTTGCACTTAGGGTGATCCTAAATTAAAGGATTGTGGTGCGATATGTGAATAAATAGTGATGCACAAACATAAAGGAGTTGGTGCTTTAGATAATGAAGGATTTCTAGAAAATACAAGTTGGATAGGTACACTTCATTCAAAGTATTTTCATTGTTAACAGATTTCTGAAAGGACCATGTAACGTCTATAACTTTGGGTTTATAGACTTCATTATAAATTTTCCTCTTTAATCTATTTAGAATTGGCAGGGAGCAGAGAAACAATCTTCTTTCCCTCAACTTCCCTGGATTTTACAAATGCTACTTTTTTTTTTAACCAGGGACATTTCTTTGTAATTTTCTTTTCTCATATACTGAATTGTCTCTGAGACTACGTATTTGAGCAAGTAGATAAAATCAAGCAAGTATGTAAGTGAACCATCCCAACCATGTTTTACTCATAGTCTGAATTGACTACTATATGAAACAGACCATGAGGTTGCACTTTCTTTGATTAACTCAGTTTTTTTTTCTAAGCAGTTTTGGAAATTATTTTTTTTCCTGTTAAAAGATGCTCTAAATAAATAAAAAATAAAAGACTGAAAGGTTTTGGCTGCCAAAGATAAGTATGTTTTTAAATAGTTCCATTCTTTTTTAATAGTTAATTGACATTTGTATCAAGTTATGCATTAGGCATTGTCATTCCAGCCCTCTAGGACTTAAAGAAACGGGAGTTTGTGTTCTTCCTTCGATTGTACAGGGATAATGTCTTAATACAGGTAGCTATGCTGGCAGAGAACAGTATGCCTTCACTTAACTTTTTTACTATTCAAAAATTGCAATTTATAAAAGTTACTTCCTAGTCTTTTTTTTCTTATAATAAAAAAATCCTTGTTACAAAACTGTTCAGACTACGTTCCTTATTACTTGTATAGCACCTTACAATTTTATTACCTTGAGCTGGGGAACATGAGTTTGGTTTTACTGCTTGACATTTAGTTAATTGACATTTAGCAATTCACCAAGCTAAAACCATTGACAATTTTACCACAGATTTCTTCAAAGCAGGGAGCTTTACCTCACATCTCGTCGGTGCTATGTGAATGTAATCCATAAACCATAGATTTAACTTGTTCAGAGATTCTTTGTGTGAGAGGAACCTTCTATAAGAATTGGGATATCAACCACACATTCTAATCATTGGTGCGAAAGAAAGGTCACCCAACCTGCCACCTGTAAGGAAAATTGGGAAGAGATTGCTCTTCATGTGTTCTAATGGTAATTTCTCCTTTCATTTTACTTAATGAGAGGGGAATCTTTTCTCTGTTCGATGGTAATTTCTCCTAGTTTATAGTATGTCCAATAAAGTCAGTTCTTTTTCCCCCTTTATGAAATTCCCTTAATTGGATTTTTTTTTTACTTAAGTTTCCTGGACTTGTACTCTTTAAGATTACACATTTGGAGCCGCAGAGCAACGAGATTTTCCATTTCTAATTAGGAAAGAGGAAATTTGTTTCCTCATCAAGCTAATTACCCATAGCTATCGCTAGAGAATGGGTGTAATTTCTGGATTTATTCACAAGCGTTTTCAACACCAGTGGCTTTGCACCAGAACTGCCACGTCTGGACTAAATCTGGAATAGTAGACGTTATCTAAAACCATCTCCCTGTTGCCATCTAGTCGTGCGGGTTTTTGCAGCCCATATCTAGGCAGCCTTAGCTAAGCGCGTATATGGCTGCGGATGCTCTCGGTCGAAAAAGCTGAGGGTTGTAGCTGCCGCTATGGACGCTCCGTCGGAGCAGATCCAACCCGCCTTGGATTCCAAGCCAGCACGGTCGCTCGTGCCTCCGCCCTTCGGTGCAAACAGGAAGCCCAAGGAAGGGACGGAGCGCCGGGCGTCGTAATCGTGCAGGAGGAGTCCCCGAAGTCCCAGGAAGTAGGAAAGCCCAGGGCGCGGACGCAATGACGGACGGGACGGGAACAAGGGAGGAAGAAGGGGAGACTTTGCGGCGCTGGGAGCGGTAAAATGCCAGCCGGGGGAACCAAGCATGAAGAAGGGCTCGGGAGATCTTCCTGCCACCGGGGCACCTGGGATTTGTATTTCTTTGAGCTACCGAGTCTGGCTCCGCCTCCTGGGTCCCTCGTGGCTGCAGAGGGATAGAGGGTGCCTGCCTGCAAGCCGCCACCTACCTGGCGGGTTGGGAATGGGGAGGGAAGCGTGGGGCTCTCGCTGAGCGGGAATCGCGATAACTTAAAAGCCCCCAGCCGGGAAGGGAGGCCGCTAGGGGCAACTGGCTGGACACCCCCCACCCCCTGTCCTGAGCTGAAGAGGACTCGCTTCTAGACGAGAATGCGAGCAGCCCGGAGCATGCAGAGAGGAGGCGGTGTGGTGCCTCCTTCCCGGAATTGGGGGCTGCGGATCTAGACATCGTCAGCTGCGTTTCCCCGTGTTCTCTAGTAGGGCCAAGCTGTTGTCTTGATTCGAAAGGGAAAAAAGGAAGGGGAGCCTGGCCGGCAGAGGCTTTCCTGTCACAGGAGCACACCTTTTCCTGTGTTTCTCCCTTTGGAGTCCAGATCGCCACACAGCCCTGCCTACAGTGCTAGAATTTAATGACATTTAATCCACCATCTGAAAAAAAGGCCCATGAACTCCATCAACGTTCTCCAGGGCACAGAACAAGTCAGTAAAAATCAAAAGCTGGAGCAGAGTCTTTGGAGAAAGATGCAGTTCAAGTAGAATATTTCAGCATAGAAAAGAGAGAATTTTGGGTAGAAAACCAAAGGAGCACAGGATAGCGACACAATCTGATACAGCGTTAATGAAGATGGAGAAGTTTTTCTCTCTACTGTAGCTCAGTTCTAAAAGCTGAGATCATCCCATGAAAAATAGTGGGAGATTTAGAGAAGATGAAGAAAATACTGTAAGACACTTAAAACAAGTTGTTTGAGCTCTCCAGTTCCTGTTAGTCTCAATAAGTAGGTGGAAGGTCACAAGTTGTCCATATCTGGAGACCCCCAGGATCCCTGTTTATGAATTGAGCAGTGGGATTATTGCCACCAGGACATTGGAGATATTTAACCCCAGAATAAGAGGCAATATAGTTTCTAGACAACTTGAGCGAGATACTGGGTTCATTTCTTGCTTATGGAGTCCCCACATCTGGTCAGCCACAGTGGAAGCTGAATATTGTATTTGACAGACTGGCAGATTTGTGTGGCTGTTTTTATGTTCTTCAGTGGATTAATAGTGAAGGCATGGAATAGGGTCATTTCTTAAGTTCTTTGAAACCAATAAAATATTCATGATCATTTGAAAAAAAAAAATCAAAAAATTCAAAATAGTTCAACATTCTATTTTGGAAGCATCATTTGTCGGTTTACATGCATTTTTCTCTCTCTCTTTCATTTGTTACCACTTTTTATATCGCCCATAGGGCTTTTTGCCTTAAATGATACTGGTAACTGGCAGGTTTTATCTAGTCCTATTGTATTCTTTAGTCAACAGATCCAGATGAAAGAAGATGTGATTGAACAAGACACAGAAGAATGGCAGAGCAATTCCTCCTTTACTGGACTGGAAAGAGTTGGAGGAATGGATTTGTCTTATCTCAAAGAAGATGCCACACGTGCCTGTGCTTCACTAGTGGTGCTCAGCTACCCAGAACTTGAGGTAACAAAGATAAAAGGCTAAAGGCATTACAAGGAATTTTTGCACATCTAGGATTAACATATTAAGAAGATTAAAAATCCAGTTTCCAAAAGTTTGACTGCCTGCCTTAGTAACTTTAATTACTGAGTGGGTTCCAGCTACTGAGATATTTGTTTCCGTAGTAGGATTGAGGACAAAATCTTAGAAGCAATTCAAGAGTCAGTGGTGAGTTTTGGGACTGTTGTCAAATTTAGCTGTGGTCCAGCTATTGTCAGTTTAACTTGTCATTTTTCAAACTGTGATCTCCCAGTCCTCTGATTCTCAAATTGGGAAACGTTGAGGACCATCAATCCATCAACATTCTCTAGGTGAAAAGAGTATATAGCATTTTCAAAGTTTTGTAAATCTTTGCCAGTTTTGCTATCTCAGAGTGAAGTTATGGAGTTATAATTGTACTTCTTATCAAATTCCCATATGCGTCACAGTTGCCTACAAGAGCATCTCTTCAGACAATGGTTACTTTAGAGCAGCGGCTCCCAACCTTTTCTATACCCTGCACCCCTAGAACGCTTCTGATATATTCTCGCACCTCTTACAAAAGTTCAAAATAATGGCAATGAATTATGCATATACACTATAATTTTGAAATCCCAAGTTTTCACACCCCCTGGAATATCATCTCGCACCCCCGGTTGGGAACCACTGCTTTAGAGAGACTCAGAAACCACCAGATCTGATAAAGGGCTGGATGCATGAATATGTATGTTTTCCACTGATTCAGCCATTCCTTAAAAGATTTTCAGGTGTATTTTTGATTTCTCCATAGAGAATGAGCTGATGTATGTAAAAATATATCAGTTTTACCTTCTTGAAAGCATTTTTAAACATTGTGTTGAAAATACAGGTATTGCTCAGTGCCATTTTAGTTGCAAGAGAGCACAAATGTGATTGTCTGCCCACTACATTGAGCAATCAAAATATTCCTGGCCTTGGCTGCCAAATACAAAATTCTGGAGTTGTTGAGAGAAAGAAAATTGACAGGAGATAAGCTTTTTTTCCCAGCTCTGAGACTTGAAAGAGATGATCTCAAAGAACAGTTTGGTAGACAAAGGAAAGGGATGTGACACTTCTTTAAGTTTTAGTTGAGATCAGAAGCAGGAAATCCTTTTCCTTACCTGGGTTTTTATTTCTTGCTTGCTTAATATTTTAAGTAAATGCTTAAATAAATGTTTATTTACTTATGATTTTAAAGACGTCTCTAGAACTGTAGGGAGCAATGTGTTATTGCAATAACAGTAGATACTTTGCCTTGCAGAGGCTTACAGTGCTGTACCTGTTTTCACCCTACATTTGCAAACACATGAGAAGGTTAAATTTGAACCACTTTGTTGATTTGTTTAGGGCATGCCAAATGGGAACTGGGAGCTCCATTCAGTTCATGGGTTGTGGTGCCCACCTCTAACCTAGATGACCTTAAAAATATTAGTCTTGCTCCTTGGCAAAAATGTCACTTTTTCTTCTGTCATCACAGGTCCTCTACGAAGACTGCTACGTGGTGGCTGTGAATGCTCCCTATGTGGCGGGATTCCTGGCTTTCCGAGAAGTCCCTTTTTTACTGGAGGCTGTACAGCGGCTAGAGACACAGAAGCCTGGCCTCAGGCCCCAGGTGGGATAGTTTTTGTTAATGAAAGGAGTGCCGCTACCTTATGCCAAGGATATATTTCATCCAGAATTCCCCTCCTTCAAAGAACTAATAACCAGGGCTTCAAGACTTCTGGCCCCTAGCATTTCGTGGCTTAGTCCCTGTGAATATGGATGTTCCCTTTAGGTATCTGTGACTGTTTTTCTCTCACCTGAAGGCCAGAAGTTCTAAGAACATCTCTATGATTTCTCTAGGAGGGCTAGGCCCAAAGCCAACATCTTTAAGCTGTGCTACAGACTCAAAAGGACAGCTGCTCCAACCTAATTTAAAAGCTGTTGAGTCATCCAGTCAGAATCAAAAGCACCCTTCCTGCCAGGATGAAACAGCTAGAGAGGCTTCATTTTAGGAAAATGTGGAAGGCCCTAGTTCACCAAGAGAACACAATAGAGTCCTCCAGCAACTTTTGTCTCATAAAACAGATGCGAAAAGAGATTCTTGGAACTAAAGCACCCTGCAAACGTGATGGGAAGACAACTCCCATAATTCCCAGTCTGCACAGCCATAACTTGCATTGGCTTGAGAATGATAGTATTTATAAACCCATCCACCTGGATAACACCAGCTAGGGTGGGATCTCAACTAAAAAATGAATATGAGTTTGAACATGTCATATATATATATATATATATATATATATATATATATGTAGGTCTTTGGTAATTCGGGTTTTCTCCCGTGTAAAATTGGAAGTGTCTTGGCGACGTTTCGACGAAGTCTCATTCGTCATCTTCAGGCTGGTGTCTCTTCGGCCTCGTGCTTCTAGAAGCAATGTGTGATCGCAGCTGTTTCTTCCTTTTAACTGCCAGTGGAGGTATGAACTGATTGGATGGGAGCTTGGCTGTGTTCTGATTGGGTGGAGGTGTGTTCTGATTGGTTAGGGGCTTGGCTGTGCTCTGATTGGATGAGGGGTTGGCTGTGCTCTGATTGGCGGGGTGTGTGCTCTGCTTGGGTGGGGGCCCTGTTGTGCTCAGATTAGTCTGAGTTGCAGGGGGATTTGAGATGGAGAACTGCATTGCTGTTGTTTGGCTTCGCGTTCGTGGTCGTGCCACATCTTCAAGGTGGGTGTCAGTTTGCTTCACGTATGAAATGGAGGGGTTTAAGATGGCCAATGATGCAGCTGTGGTCTGGTTTCTGGTCCGCGGTCGTGCCTCATCATCGGTGCAGGTTTGAGTCTGCTTTTTGCGTGGATGTGTGGTGGTGACATCATGTGTGGTCTTCGTGAGTGTGGGTCCAGTGTTGCTCCTTGTGCTAGGGATTCGTCTGTCAATAAGGCTGGGTTTCCAAATGGCTGGTAGGCGGGAGGTATCATCTCGTTTATTCATGCTGTGTGGGCGTTTTTCTATCTCGATGGCTTCTCTGATTATTCAGTTGTTAAAGTGTTCAGTTTTGGCAATAGTTCTGGTATTTTTAAAGTCAATTTTATGTCCTGTGGCTTTGAGGTGTTGGACCAGGGAGGAAGTTGGTTCCTCTTTTCTGACTGAGTTCTTGTGTTCTTCAATGCGTGCACTTATTCTTCTGTTGGTTTGTCCGATGTATGTGGGCACAACAGGGGCCCCACCCAAGCAGAGCACACACCCCGCCAATCAGAGCACAGCCAACCCCTCATCCAATCAGAGCACAGCCAAGCCCCTAACCAATCAGAACACACCTCCACCCAATCAGAACAGAGCCAAGCTCCCATCCAATCAGTTCATACCTCCACTGGCAGTTAAAAGGAAGAAACAGCTGCGATCACACATTGCTTCTAGAAGCACGAGGCCGAAGAGACACCAGTCTGAAGATGACGAATGAGACTTCGTCGAAACGTCGCCAAGACACTTCCAATTTTACACGGGAGAAAACCCGAATTACCAAAGACCTACATACAAACACCCGTGAAAACCTCAGAAAACAAATATATATATATATATATATATATGTAGGACTTTGGTAATTCGGGTTTTCTCCCGCGTAAAATTGAAAGTGTCTTGGCAACATTTCGACGAAGTCCCATTCGTCATCTTCAGGCTGGTGTCTTCGGCTTCGTGCTTCTAGGAGCAATGTGTGATCGCAGCTGTTTCTTCCTTTTAACTGCCAGTGGAGGTATGAACTGATTGGATGGGAGCTTGGCTGTGTTCTGATTGGGTGGAGGTGTGTTCTGATTGGTTAGGGGCTTGGCTGTGCTCTGATTGGATGGGGGGTTGGCTGTGCTCTGATTGGATGGGGGGTTGGCTGTGCTCTGATTGGATGGGGAGTTGGCTATGCTCTGATTGGATGGGGGTGTGCTCTGCTTGGGTGGGGGCCCTGTTGTGCTAGGATTAGTCTGAGTTGCAGGGGAATTTGAGATGGAGAGCTGCATTGCTGTAGTTTGGCTTCGCGTTCGTGGTCGTGCCACATCTTCAAGGTGGGTGTCAGTTTGCTTCACGTATGGAATGGCGGGGTTTAAAATGGCCAATGATGCAGCTGTGGTCTGGTTTCTGGTCCGCGGTCGTGCCTCATCATCGGTGCGGGTTTGAGTCTGCTTTTTGCGTGGATGTGTGGTGGTGACATCATGTGTGGTCTTCGTGAGTGTGGGTCCAGTGTCGCTCCTTGTGCTAGGGATTCGTCTGTCAATAAGGCTGGGTTTCCAAATGGCTGGTAGGCGGGAGGTATCATCCCGTTTATTCATGCTGTGTGGGCGTTTTTCTATCTCGATGGCTTCTCTGATTATTCTGTTGTTAAAGTGTTCAGTTTTGGCAATAGTTCTGGTATTTTTAAAGTCAATTTTATGTCCTGTGGCTTTGAGGTGTTGGACCAGGGAGGAAGTTGGTTCCTCTTTTCTGACTGAGTTCTTGTGTTCTTCAATGCGTGCGCTTATTCTTCTGTTGGTTTGTCCGATGTATGTGGTGGGGCAGGCGGTGCATGGGATTTCATATACTCTTTGATTTTCCAGCTCAATTTTGTCTTTGGGGTTTCTTAGGATGGTAGATATTTTTCGGTTTGTGCAGAATGCTGTCTTGATGTTGTGTTTGTGGAGGATCTTGCTGATTTTGTCTGTGGTGCCTTTTATGTATGGGAGGAGGGCTTTGCCGTTTTCTTGTTCTATGTCTTGGATTTTGGTGGGGGTTTCTTTTTGGATTAAGTTGGTAATCTTATTTCTTTGGAATCCGTTGGATGTTAGTACATTAGTGAGAGTGTGTAGTTCGGTTTTTAGGTGTTGTTCGTCAGCTAAGCGTTTTGTTCTCGAGATGAGTGTCTTGGCTACGGAGTTGATCTGTGCTGCGTGGTGGTGTGAGAGTGCGTGCAGATAGCGGTTTGTGTGTGTTTTCTTCTGGTAGATGGTGTGTCCTAGGGAGCCATTGGATTTCTTGTAGACTAAGACATCCAGGAAAGGAAGTTGCTTGTTAGCTTCTGTTTCCATGGTGAACTGTATTTTGGGGTGTAGGCTGTTGAGGTGTGTGAGGAAGTTGTCTAGTTTTTCTTTCCCATGTGGCCAGATTATGAAGGTGTCATCTACGTATCTGAGCCAGAGTTTGGGTTTGTGATCAGATTTTTCTAGAGCTTGGGTTTCAAAGTGTTCCATGTAGAGGTTAGCAATGACAGGTGAGAGGGGTGACCCCATGGGTGCTCCTTCTATTTGTTAGTATTTTTGTCCGTTATAGATGAAGTATGTGTTGGATAGGCAATGGTTGGTCAGATCTAGGATGTGCTTGGGGGGGTTATATTTGTTTTGGATAGCTGCCAAGGCTTCTTGGATTGGCACTTGGGTGAAGAGGGAAATGACATCAAAGCTCACGAGTAGGTCGCTGGGCTGTAAGTTTTGTTTCTTTATGATCTCTATGAATTGGAATGAATTTTTTACGTGTGAGGTGATGGATTCTGAATAGGGCTGTAGTTGTTTGGCGAGAAATTTGGCTAGGTTTTGTAGAGGTGAGCCTATGGAGCTGACTATGGGTCTAAGTGGGGTTCCTTCTTTGTGTATCTTGGGGAGACCATAGAGCTTAGGGCATCTGGATGATTTTTCTCTGGGAATGATTCTTTGCTGGATCTCTTTGCTGATGGGGGAGGCTTTTATTTTGGATCTAGTGGTTTTTTCCAGGTAGGTGGTGGGATCTGTGATTAGGGGTTTGTATGTCGAGTCCTGGAGTAGGTTGGTTAATTTGGTTTGGTAGTCAGATGTGTTCATAACCACCGTGGCGTTGCCCTTGTCTGCTGGTAGGATTATTATGCTGGTGTCTTCTTTCAGGTTAATTAGTGCTGTCTGTTCCTCTTTGTGTGCTTTTGGGGGGTTTGCTGGTGCAGAGGATGTTGGTGATTTCGAGTCTGATTCTGTTAGCGTCATCGGGGTTGATTTTGGTCAGGCTGGTTTTGACTCCGCATATAATGGTTTCAGTGGGGATGTGTTTGGGAGCGACTGCAAAGTTGAATCCTTTGGAAAGGACATTGGTTTCGGCTTTGGTGAGGATCCTATCTGAGATGTTATGCACTGTTTGTTTCATGTGTGGCTGTGAGGGAGGAGAGGTTTGTTTCTGGCGTTCTTGTAGTCTTCGGAATTTGTTGGTGTGTGTGTCTGTCTTGAGGGTGGTCTGTGTTTCAGCTCTCCAGACGGCGAGTTGTTTGGATTTGTCCCAAAGTGCGGGGTGGATCTTGTTGCTGAGTTTGAGGTGAAGTGTGAGGAGATCTTTGTTGATTCGGTCTAGGAGGAATCTTTTTGTGT